>PISX010016921.1:0-44877 GCA_004024625.1 Mellivora capensis | reverse complement strand
GCTCCAAGATGGGGCCGGGTGCCTGTCACCTGAGCCCTCTCCACCAGGGGTCTCATTCTTCCTCTGGGGCTCTGGTGGAGGTGGGCATCCTCTGCCAGGCCCAGCACATCATGTGAAGAATGAATTCAGTGCCCAGTTCTTACTGTCAAGGTTTGATGTGGAATCACAGCTGCAGTGATAAATATTTTTATCAGCGCTTGGTTGGTTTTAAATAAAATGCACGCTATTTTATTATCTCGTTCCATATAAAATGTATTTACTCAAAGTCTGGATGGCTTTCATTTCTCCCTACAGCTAAATCCATTTCTGCAGAGCTGCTCAGTTTTCTTGACTTTTCTCTGCAGGGGCTGTGTGAAGCTGGTGGAAAAGGCGGGAGAAGCAGGGTGGGGGAAGGGGCGGGGGGGGGGCGGGCGGCGCAAGAAGAAGGCTGGTGCCAGGTACCCTTCCTTCCTAGAGTGTGAGGAATGAGGAATTCCTAGAGTGTGAGGAATGCCCCCTTTACAAAACTTCCAGGAACTGACCCGCACTGCTGGAGTAGTGTGTATGTGGGGGAGAGGAAGGAAGGGTACCCCTTCCTGCCTTTGCATGCGAGAGTAGGAAAGGCTGGCCCCAAGACAGCCAGGAGATTTGCCTGCCCTCCCTCCTTCCCTCACCAGATGAGAGTTTCCTGCACTGTGGTTCTCAAACTGGCCCACAGATTAAATCGGTTGTTTTCTAGGGTCCCAGGTGTGGTGGTTTTGTTTTGTTGCTTTTTTCTTTTTAAGCCGCCACGGAGATGCTAACGTGCTGCCAGGTGCCCTCGCCTGGACCTCTCCTAACAGCCTGGTAGGCAAGGCTGGGCTCGGAGGCCAGACCTGGGGGGCGGGACTTCCTCAGGAGCAGAGGGGCCTCTCCCAGGGGTGGGGCTGGGCACGAACTCCCGCCGTCCGCGCCCGAGACCTCCCTTCACCAGCATGGCCTAGGGCTCTGTCAGGGCAGGCCCAGGTGGTTGTCACCCAGCCCTTTTTGGCCGCTTTCTTCGCCTTTCCGCCCCCTCAGTTTGGTTCCCCATATTCCCCCATACCAGTTCAGAGTCAGGAGTGCGATGCCTTTACAGGTGGGTTGCGTGTGGGGCGGGCGTGAGGCAGAGGAAGTGGCTGTTTCCTCCAGGGGCGAGAGGGAGCCAGCAGAACGCTTCGAGGCCCTCTCAGTAAGGCGGGTCGGTCTCCAGGGGAGCGGCCTTCTTCCCGACCTCTAGCGCCGGGGCGCCCGGGGCTTGGGGATCCGTGGGGCACTAGGACCCGGCGGGGCGGAGGAGCAGCCCCCGTGCCGCGCTCCCTCCCTCCCTCCCGCCTGCTCCGGCTCCCGCTCCATTGTCTGGGAGCTGCGGCCGCGGGCAGGCGACCGGGCGAGCGGCGGCGGGGATCCAGCCGGCCGGGTCCGGGCGGCGCGGAGCGGGCGCGGGAGATGCCGGGCGGGCGGGGGCCACCTGAGCCACCCGCCTAGTCCCCGCCCTCCGCGGGAAGGACGTGCGCCGGGATGGCGGGGCGCGCGGCAGCTGTTCCCCCGGGGCCCTGCGGCCCCTGGCTCTGCCTCCTGGTGGCCCTGGCCCTGGACGTCGTGAGAGGTCAGCGGGAGGGGAGGGGATGGGCGGGACCCGGGGCGGCTAGGGCCCGGCCGGGGCCGGTCTGGAGGGATGCGGCCAGCGGGGAGCTGCGAGTTCCCGGACTAATACCGGAGCGGGTCTCCCCGCAGCTTGCCCTTAGGAGCGGGTCGCCCCGCAGCTTGCCCTTAGGAGCGGGTCGCCCCGCAGCTTGCCCTGAGGAGCGGGTCGCCCCGCAGCTTGCCCTGAGGACCGGAGGTCTCACACCCGACCCCCCCCCCCCCAAACGGATCTTCCCTCCAGTCGCGCTCCTCGGTTGCTTCCCTCACTTCCAGAACCTGGCAACTCTTCCTAATCCAGGACCAGCCGGTCCGGGGCTCTCACCGCCAGCCCCCGCACATTCCGCGAGCTCCCTTCCCGCCCGGGCATTTAACCCCGCTGCCCCTGGCTCGGGCGCACCAGCTCCCTAATCTGCGGTCCACAGAGCTGCACCCAAGTGGCTCCCAGCCCTCCCCCCACCCACTCACCCACCATCGACCCGCCCCCACGGGCGTGGGAAGCAACCCCTTTGCCTGGGACCTGCGAGGTGCGTAGCCGCCCTCCCCTTGCCCCCAGGAGTGATCTGACCTTGGAATCTCCCGGGATTGCCCCATCCGTGCCTTCCTGAATTCTGTGGGGATCCCTATCACTGGAGGAAGGGGGAGCGATTCCTCTGTGCCCAGGATGGGGGTCAGACCAGGCGGATGACAGCACAGAACTGGGTGGGTGGGGGTGTGTGTGGCAGATAGTGAGGCTTTCTCTAGCCCCCTCACCCTCACCGGGAGAGTTGAGCTCTGAGTACTGGGAGTCCGTGGAGTCAGGCCACAGAGCGTCTTGTAATTATCCAGGCAGTCGAACAGGAGGAGGAACAGAGGTCAAGGGCTGCCTCCAGGAAGCCATAGTCCCTCACCTGTTAACACTTGGGGGCAGGATGTGTGGACTGTCTCAGATACAAGCTCCTTGGTGAGGAGGGTCTTGAAAGAGGTTGAAACCGTGAAGTGCCCCAGCCCAGGAGGGGGCAGAGAGGGAGCTGGCTCTAGAGCTGCTTTCAGCCACCTGCTCCCCTCCCCGGGGGACCCAGCAGGAGCCCTAATAACCTCTTACACAGAGAGTTGAGGGAAGCCTTGTCACATCCATTATTCAGTAGTGATAACCCCTCCTCCGGACTGCATGCCACACTTTACAAAGCCCTCCCCTACTCACAGTTGTCACTAAATGCTCATTCTACAGGTGAGGACTCAGGCTCTGAGACGTTAAATGACCCAGGCTTTATTGAGGCAGAATTAAGATGTGAACGTAGTCCTCCAGGCTCCCAGAACATCCTGTCCAGGGAGAGCTGCCCAGCTTGGGGGGATTCAGGAACGAGTAGAACAAGTCCCCCTGTCCGATAGGAAGACAACCAATTCAGATGAGGCAATTAGGGGACTGGTGGGAGGGCAAGCAATCAAGAAGGGCTTCCTTGAGGAGGCAACATGACCTTAAGGGCGAGGGGAGAGACCCATCTTCTAGGGAGTGAGGCTGGAAGTGCCCACCCTTGAAAACAGCGTGGAGAGGAGAAGCAGGGTATCCCTCTGGGTGTAATCCCTGAGTTCTCCCAGCTTCCCCACTTTCCAGCTGGGGGACCCCAGGCAAGTCCCTTAACCTCAGCCTCATCTTTCACATCCATAAAATGGAATTCAGAGCAATAGAACCTAGTTCTCAGAGTTATTACACAAATTGAAGAGTTAATATATGTAAATGTCTTAAATAGTCATCTGCATATAGTTAGTGTCCCCAAAGTGTTTATTATTACTAGGGCTAATTAATAGTTGGTACAAACTAAATACGGTCTTAGGAGTCCTTTGTCCTTCTACTCATTGAATATTTTGGCTATCCCCAGGGTCATGGTCTCCCCCTCCCCCAAAGTCCCAATCCCGGTCCCATTTTTGCACCCCGGTACCCAGTTGGGATAGAGAAGAAGGGAGCAAGCTTAGGAAGCCAGTGTGGGGTTTCCATGGTGATGATGGAAGAGGAGGGAGGGTGGGTGCCCGGATAAGTCTGGCCAAGGACCCAGGGACAGAGAAAGGGTCTCTGCTTCTAAAAAGCTCCCCTCATCACCATCTCACTATACAGACCCTGTCTGGGGGAACTGTGCCCCACAGATGGCTTGATACCAGGGGCAAGTAGGTAGAGGGCAGAAATGGGGAGGGGATGCTGAGAAGGTTTTCCTCAGGGAAGGGAGGCCTGAGCCTATGGGAGGTAGACGAAGGAAAGGTTTGGAAGCTGGCATCCGGTCCAGGATATACATTCAAATCCCGGTCCTGTCTTGTGCTACCATCCATTTCCCCTTCTGTGAAATGGGACAACTTCCCCTACATCCTGGGGGGATGGGACATTTCTAACCTTTTCTTCCTCCACTGCCCACCACTACTGTGCCCCAGGCTGGAGCTTAGTTCAGCCCTGGCCAGCTCTGGAGCTGTCATCGTCTCTATGCCTTCTCCTTCTGCAGTGGGCTGTGACCAGGACCCCCTGGGCCCCGTCTACCTGCCCGCAGCTCTGGAACTCCTTGACGCCCCTGAGCACTTCCGTGTGCAGCAAATGGGTCGCTATCCACCCACCAATTCCTCTCTGGGCTCCCGATCTGAGACCTTTCTGCTCCTGCAGCCATGGCCCAGGGCCCAGCCACTTCTCCGGGCCTCCTATCCACCCTTCGCCACTCAGCAGGTAAGGAGAGGACACCAGGAACTGACTCCCAGGCTAACAGGACTCAGAGCTGAGGTCTGCTTGTGCGTGGCTCAAGGCTCTTCCCCAGCCCCAGCTGTGCTCCACATTTTCCAGAGGGGGAAACTGAGGCCTGTAAATGTTCTCTTCTGCCGTACCAGGCCTGGAAGCCTGGGATCCCCTTTTTCCAGGTCTTGCTTCCCTGCACTCCCTGTTTTCTTGAGCAACCCCATTCTCCCTCCAGGTGGTCCCACCACGGGTCACTGAGCCCCACCAACGGCCAGTGCCCTGGGATGTGCGGGCTGTGTCAGTGGAAGGAGCCGTGACTCCGGCGGAGCCCCATGCCCGAGTCCTCTTCCACCTCAAAGGGCAGGATTGGCCACCAGGGCCTGGCAGCCTGCCCTGTGCCCGGCTCCACGCCACACACCCCGCAGGCACTGCTCACCGCGCCTGCCACTTCCAGGTGAGTGGGCGGGCCCTACCTAGGCCCGCCCTACGTGCTTTGCTGTGGCAGCCAGAGGGTAGTCCTGGACTAGGGAAGAAAGAGCTTATCACTTTTGGGTGATTTCGGAGTCCCAGGCAAGCTGACTCCATTCCCGCTCTGCTAGCTTTCATGGGGACCCTTTGAAAGGGTTATTGAGGGCCCCTTAAGGAAGTTGGTCTATTGTATACAACTGTGGACAAGTAACTTAATTTCTGTGGGACTCAGCTTCCCCAGCTGTAAAATGGGGTGATAATAAATCGTACTTCATATGGAGCTGGAATAAAGAACAAACGAAATGAATGCAATAGCTTAGTACAATGCCAGTGCCTGTCCCAGAGTACTCCCTCAGCAAGTGTCTGCATCATTGTTAGAATTACTTTTATAATTGCATCTTGCACTGTTTTGGCACTGGGCTCAGGAATCCACCAGGGAGAGGTATTTTGCGGGCTTCAGGATTCTTCGAAACCTGAGATGCAGTCCCGGTGATCCTGGGGCATTGGTAGGGGGAGGCATTGGGATTGGCTCACTTTGGAATGAGACTGTCCCCCAAAGTCGAAGTGTGGCTTTTGGACGGGTCCGGAGACCCAGCCCCAGTCACATCACTCATTGACTATGTCACCTGGGACATGTCTCTGGCCCGTGCTGGTCCTGCCTTTCATGAACCCCCTCCAGCTCTGTGTTTCCTGCCGTGGGTGCTGGAACACGCTCCCCTGCCCCGGGTCAACCATGGCCGTTGTGTGTTTGCAGCCCTCCCTAGGTGCCTGCGTGGTGGAGCTGGAGTTTCCCTCCCACTGGTTCTCCCAGGGCTCCACCACGCGGGCCGAGCTGGCCTACACTCTGGAGCCCGCCGCTGAGGGCCCTGGGGGCTGTGGCCCCGGTGGGGAGGAGGACCCCAGGGAACAGGCCCTTCCAGTGGGTGGTGTGGAGCTGCACCCAGCGGACCCCCCACAGTACCAGGAGGTGCCCCTGGACGAGGCGGTGACTCTGCGGGTGCCTGATGTGCCCGTGCGGCCTGGCCAGCTCTTCAGTGCCACCGTCCTGCTTCGGCACAACTTCACAGCCAGTGTCCTGACTCTGCGGTGAGTTCTGGGCTCCTGGAAGGGTTGGGGGGTGGTGGGCAGCAGTTTGGAGGCAGGAACCTCTGCAGGGAAACTAGACAGATGCTTTCTCCTTTAGGGGTCCTTACTGGAATCCTTGATCTCTGCAAACATGGGCCCACCCCGGTCTCTCCAGGCCCGGCAAGACCTGGCCATGGGCACAGCCCTGAACTCGGAGTTAGAAATAGGAAACTCCCCTTCCCCTGGCTAACACAGCCTGCTTCATAGGGCAGCTGTGAGGCTCCGGGGAGGGAAAACAGGAGAGGACTTGGAAACTGGAAAGTGCAGTGCCTGGGAGTAGCTAATGCTCTAATGCCCCAGGAACACTGTTTGCTCCACTCAAGTTCATTTGCATGTTCTCCTGTCTGCCCCCTGACTGCACATCCCTTCTCACTCCTCCCCACAGGAAGGCCCTCCCTTTCATGTCCCTCCCTGCAGGAAGTTTTCCCAAAGTGGGCCCCCAACCCAATTCCACTGACAAGGATTTGCAGAGTATGAATCTCCTCTCCCATGTTTGGGTTTGTGTGCGTCCTGTGTCAGGTGCCTCTCCCACCTTCCTGTGCCCACTTGTACACTCATTAGATCTTTCCCAGACACTTAAAACATGCCCAGCCCTGTGTCTCCCTCTACTCTGGAGCTACAGAGAGGAGCAAGGCCGAGTCTCCACCTGGTGCTACGGGGCCCCAGTGGTAGGGAAAGGAGCTATATGGCACGCACTGGATTATGTGCTCTGGTGGAGGTCCCAGGTGTGGTGGGGCCTGGGTGAGGGCTGGAGGGAAGGGGAAATTCATCCTGCATAGGAAAGGCTTTCTAAGGGAAACAGTATTTGAGTTGCTGGAGGCTTGAAGAATGAGCAGTCGAAAAAAGGAAGGGCAGGGTGGGCTGAAGGCACAGCCTGAGCAAGGACTCAGAGGCATAAATGAGCTATGTGTGGGGGCGAGAACTTTCGGTGTAGCTGAAGCAGAGTGGCAGAGGGATGTCACAGCTAAAGACAAAACTTCACCAGATCCCGGAGGGCTTCGATGCCGGGATTAGAGTTGATCTTGTGGGCAGTGGGTCTTTGAGGCGGGGAGAGCTCTGTGTCCTGACCTGCACTGAGATGGGGTCCTTCTGGACCAGAGGATGGTGAGCAGAAGATTCAGAGCAGAGTTGGGGAGCCCAGACGGAAGGGTGATGTCTTTCGACCCTTGTGTCCCTCCTCATTCAGTCCATGGTTCAGCACCCAGCTTGACACACTTGTGTCAAGCACAAGGACACAACTTGACACCTCTGTCCCCTTCCCAGGATCAAGGTGAAGAAGGGGCTGCATGTGACAGCTGCCCGCCCAGCCCAGCCCAGCCTCTGGACTGCCAAGCTGGACCGCTTTAAGGGCTCCAAGCACCATACAACCCTCATCACCTGCCACCATGCCGGGCCTACAGGGCCAGACTCCAGGTGGGCAACTCTTTCCCTGGGCGCCAGAGAAAGGAGAGCAGATTTTTTCTGGGGCCCAATGGAAGGGGGCTCCGGGGCTGCCTCCCTCCCTATTCCCACCTGAGCGTGCACAGAGCACTCCTTCAAGGAAGCAGCACAGAGCAGATACTAATTCATTTAGCTACTATGTATCCATGTCTGGGTACAGTGAAGTCATTCAGCTACTATGTATCCATGCCACAGTACAGCAAAGTCATTCAGCTACTATGTATCCATGCCCCAGTACAGCAAAGTCATTCAGCTACTGTGTATCCATGCCCCGGTTCAGCAAGTGTGTATGATCTAGTTCCAGGGGATGCCAGCCCATCCTGATGGCTCAGACAGCCCTCACAGCCACCACCCTGTCTCCCACAGCCACACCAAATGGGTCCCCTTTTCTGGGCCATTACTATTTCAGAAACAGCTCAGCTGTGGCTAAACTTTATGAACTCTTACTGGTGCTCTGAGCCTAGGCCAAGCCCATGACTGTGGTAGCTCAGGTTTGAATCCTGCTTCTGACATTTGGATGAATAACCACAGGCAAGCTGGTTAACCTTCCCCCCCCCCCCCCCCGCCATAACCCCTGCTCCCGACCAGAACCTCAGTTTCCTCACCTGTAAAGTGGGGATAATAATATACTCCCTAGGGTTTGTGAAAATAAAATATATAGCAAGCACCCAGCCAGTGTTTGATCAAAGGAACCTGCAAGGGTTATGATTCAGGGGGTTGAGTGCCAGTCCTGGGGCTTAGAAGTGACTCTTCCTCCTGGGTAGAAATTGGCCCCAGCTGCTTTATGCCTTCCCCCACCACCTAATGGCCGTGGAAGGTGGATGTTTGAGTGGAGGGGGAGTAGGGAGGCAGGAGGGCAAGCAGGCTTTCCAGGGAGGGTGGCAAAGTGGCTAGCTACATGGATCTTCTAGAGGACAGGGGTGTATGAGAGCTGGGGGTCTGGAGCCGGGATGCTTGAGTTTAATCCCAGCCCTGCCACTTTTCACTCTGTGACTCTGGGCAGGTTATGTGACTTCTGCCCCTCCGTTTTCTCCCCAGCAAACTGGGGGTTATCATAGCACCCCGCTCACAATCTAGAAGTGCTGACAACAGCACCTGGCAACCAGCAAGTGCTCAGTCTCTCTCTCTCTCTCTCTCTCTCTCTCTCTCTCCCGGCCAGCAACCCCCTTGAACTATCAGAGTTCCTGTGGGTGGACTTTTTGGTGGAGAATGGCACGAGTGGGGGTGTGGCGGTCACTCGCCCTGTCACATGGCAGCTGGAGTATGCAGGCCAGGCCCCCGAAGCAGAGAAGGACAAAATGGTGTGGGAGATCCTGGTGTCAGAGCGGAATATAAGAGCCCTTGTCCCACTGGCCAAGGTAAGGAGTCCCTTCCTGTGCCTGGCCAGGCTTGGGGCCAAGTGAGGGGAAGAGCTATGGGCTGAGCTCCTCCTGCACCCCTCCCACCCACCCCCAGGCCGAGGAGCTGGTGAACACAGCTCTGTTGACCGGAGAGCCGCGCCGTGTGCCCGTGCGCCTGGTCACTGTGGACAGCGGGGGTGCGCTGGTGGAGGTGACCGAGCAGATCGGCTGTGAGTCATCCAACACCCAGGTCCTGCAGGTGAGTGGCGTGAGCCAGCCCCATGTGAGTCTACCCTCGTGTGCAAGAGGATGCATGGACCCCTTCCCGACTCAGGTCCCCAAGAGAACAGCTGTTTCTTCACACCAGAAACCTCATAGAGGTAACCACAGATTCAACTTCATTCGTTCCCACCACCTCTCTCCACAGTCAGGTGGGAGCTGTGTTGCCCCAACAGCCCCAGGTTAGGCACCTCCATGTTCATTGACAAATGATCCGATGTGGGAGAGTTAAGAGTGCATACTTTGGAGGCATGTGACTGGCTCAGTCAGTAGGCCATGTGACTGTTGATCATGGGGTCCTGAGTTCAAGATGCATGTTGGACACAGAGCTAGAGCCTACTTTAAAAAAAAAAAAAAGGGAGAGTATATATGTTGGTACCCACAAACTTTTGTTCGAAACCCATCTTTGGGGGTGCCTGGGTGGTTCAGTTGGTTAAGCATCTGCCTTCAGCTTAGGTCATGATCTGGGGTCCTGGGATCGAGCCCCACATTGGGGTCCCTGCTCAGTGGGGAGTCTGCTTCTCCTTCTCCCTCTGACTGCTGCTCCCCCTGTGCTTGTGCGCTAGCTCTCGCACTCTCTGTCAAATAAATAAATCAAAGAAAGAAAGAAAGGGAGAGAGGGAGAGAAAGAGGAGAAAACCCATCTTTGTTATCAATTAGCTGTGTGATCATGGGCAAGTCTCTTCACCTCTCTGAGCCTCAGTTTTCTAAGCTTTAAAATGGGAATATATTATACTATTGTAAGAATTAGAAGCTCCCAGAGGTGCCTGGGTGGCTCAGTTGTTAAGCATCCACTTCTTTTTTATTTTATTTTATTTTATTTTATTTATTTATTTGACAGAGATCACAAGTAGGCAGAGAGGCAGGCAGAGAGAGAGAGGAGGAAGCAGGCTCCCTGCTGAGCAGAGAGCCCGATGTGGGGCTCGATCCCAGGACCCTGGGATCATGACCCGAGCCGAAGGCAGAGGCTTTAACCCACTGAGCCACCCAGGCGCCCCAAGCATCCACTTCTTGATTTCAGCTCATGTCAAAATCTCAGGGTCATGAGATTGAGCCCCATACCTGGCTCTGCTCCGGGCATGGAGCCTGCTTAAGATTCTCCCTCTCCTTCTGCCCCTCCCTGACTCTCCCTCGCTTAAAAAAGGAAAAAGATGAATTAAAATCACCCTAAGACACTGTACCAGCAGAGAGCAGCAGCTGAAGCCGTGGCAGCTTTTAATGCAATGTAATACTTGTAGGATGCTAAAAATGGTAATTATTAGAGCCTTGTAATGATCCATGAGATTAAAAAAAGGTTAGGCAACTTTCTCCATTTTGAAGTTCTAAGAAGGGAAACCCAGAGCCTGCATTTCCTAACTCCTGGCTGCCTGACAGGAAAGGATATCCTGCCACTTATGATGGCACTTTGCCCCTATGTGAGTGACTCCCTCCTGAGGACTCTTGGGTGGGTAGGCCTGTCTTGCCTCTGCCCACCTTCCTGCAGTTGGTTGCCAGGCGGCTCCCACACAAAAGTCAGAGGTCAGCACTAATGAGGAGCCAAATATGTGGGTTTGAACTCTCCACTACCAAGAGAAAGATTTTGTTGTAAGCAAATAGCTGGTTTCCCCAGCCGAGCCCTGGGTGAACTTGGGGAATGGCTGGTTCCTCCAGATTGAATCTTGGAGGCATGGTGACCCACCCCCCACTTTTTTTTTTCAAGATTTTATTGGAGAGAGAGCATGAGCATGGGCGAGGGGCAAAGGCAGAGGGAGAAGCAGGCTCCCACATGGGGCTCAATCCCAGAACCCTGAAACCATGACCCGAGCTGAGGGCAGACCCTTAACCGACTGAGCCACCCAGGTGCCCCTTGGTGAAATCTTCCTACTCTTAAGACATGCCAGTAAAATGCAGGATGAATTTCAGCCCTGCCCCTCATGGCGAAGCCCTGTCTTCCAAGGCTTAGCCCAGCTCCCGCCCTCCCGTAGGTGTCGGAGACCTGTGATGCTGTGTTCGTGTCTGGCAAGGAGAGCCGGGGCGCCCGCGGGGTGCGGGTGGACTTCTGGTGGCGCCGGCTGAGGGCCTCGCTGCGGCTGACAGTGTGGGCCCCACTGCTGCCCCTGCGTGTGGAGCTGAGCGACACCACCCTGGAGCAGGTCCGAGGCTGGAGGGTCCCCGGCGCAGCTGAAGGGTGAGTGGAGGCCTTGGTGAAATCGCTCTGGGACCCGAGAGATGGTGCAGGCAACATGGCCAGGGGCTCAACCTGGGGTCTAAAAAACCACTCCTGTTGTTTCTGGTTCCTCCTGCCCACCTGCCTGTCACCAGCCGGCCTCTGGCCCCTTTGTATCGCGGCCTCTGGCCCCTCCACGCTCCCTCTCCCCCTTCTCCGAAGTCCAGATCATTTCCTAATTATTGGGTCGCCTGATTCACCTTGTTTGTGGTCTGCCCACCTGCCTTCACTCTCCTCCCTGAGAATGTAAGACCTTAAAGGCGAGGGGTTTTGCCTATTCTGTTCACTGCTGGGTCCTCAAAGCCCAAGATGGCACCTAGCTCAGTAAATATCGAGAGGGTCCCAGAGCCCAATGGCGAGGTCGTCTCAGGAATCTGAGCCAGGCCTTCAGGACCGTTAGCACGCCAAGGTCTCCCCGCTCAGAGATGGTCTCTCCACCTCCGTGGGAGACAGGAATTCAGATTAGGAGCAAGAGGAGGGCGGTTTGATGGACAGGCAAAGGCACCAATTAGGAACAGGGCTGCGGTGGGGCACCCGCCCGTAGAGGGACAGTAGAGGGGCAGCTGTGCACTTCCCTTAGGAGCTGCGTGTCTCCAGAGGGCGGGACCCTCCGGGGCTGGGGCAGAGCCTGAGCTGTGGGCCCGCCCCGGGGTTTGTCTGTTCCCTACCCCCACCCCCACCCCCAGGGTACCGGAACCCGAGGCTGCTGGGGTGGCGGAGGAGGCCGAACGGCGAGCCCGTGGCTGCCGCCTGCAGTACCAGCGGGCCAGCGTGCGCTTCCTTGTCCCCTTCGCGGCCCACCCGCTGGACGGTGGGCGCCGCCTCACCCACCTGCTTGGCCCCGACTGGCTGCTGGACGTGTCCCACCTCGTGGCTCCACACGCACGTGTGCAGGACCCACGCGTAGCCTCGCTGGAGGGCGGCCGCATCCTGGTGGGCCGGGAGCCTGGCGTCACCTCCATTGAGGTGGGTAGAGCCCACCCAAGTCCCCCAGAATGTTCATAGGCAGGTGTGAAGAGTGTCAGAATGGGCCCAGGGTGTACCTGAGCAGGTATGAACCCAGTGTATTGGGTGAGAATAAGATGGCCCATGTAATGGGGGACGCCCTCAAAGCATGAAGGGCTGGGGTTGGATATGTGGGGGCCAGGACATGAGAGAGGAGGGAACTGTTCCCGAGGCACGGGATCCGGGTCCTGGTATGTATTGGTCGTGTGGAGGGCAAAGGGTGGGGAAACGCAGAGTGTGTGGAGGATGGGGCTCAGAGGGGAGGGGCTGTCTGTGTACTTACTTGGCCCCCCACAACTTGAAGCTCCCTCTCACCCTCAGGTGCATTCCCCACTGTCTGACTCCATTCTGGGAGAGCAGGCATTGGCTGTGACGGATGACAAGGTCTCGGTGTTGGAGCTGCGGGTGCAGCCAGTGATGGGCATCTCACTGGCCCTGAGCCGGGGCACTGCCCACCCCGGGGAGGTCACAGCCACATGCTGGGCACAATCAGCCTTTCCCGCCCCAAAGCAGGTGACAGCCAGGGGTCAGGGGGATGAGGTCAACATCTCCAGGTGGGGGCTAATGACAGGGGGAAGGGAGGCACCTGGACCCCTCACCTTAGGGTTTTCAGAATGAGGACTGACTGTCCTGTGAGGTAGTGAGCTCTCTGTGGATAGAGGTGATCAAGCAGTGGCTGGCTGGAGTGTGGCAGTGGGAGGTTGGTTAGATGGCTCTGAGGACCCTCCCAATGACTCGGACCCCAGGGCTGAGTGGCAGACAGGTGATTGACCCACGTCCCCTCTCTCCCTGTGTTTTGTCCATCTGCCTGTGTCTGTTTTCTCTCTGATCTCTCCTCCTCCGTGTGGCCTGTCTCTGTGGGAGTGGTCTCTGTGTGCATGCGTGCGTGCCCTCGCGTGTCTCTGCCTGTGTCCGTGTGCCCCACAGGAGGTGGCCCTCTCCCTCTGGCTGTCCTTCTCTGATCACACCCTGGCCCCCGCTGAGCTCTACGACCACCATGACCTGGGACTGTCTGTCTCAGCCGAGGAGCCCGGTGCTGTCCTGCCAGCCGAGGAGCGGGGTGCCCAGCTCGGGGTGGTGGTGAGTGGGGCAGGGGCCGAGGGGCTGCCTCTGCACGTGGCTCTGCACCCGCCCGAGCCCTGCCGCCGGGGCCGCCACCGAGTCCCCCTGGCCTCTGGCACTGCCTGGCTGGGGCTGCCCCCTGCTCCTGCTCCGGCCCCTGCCCTCCCATCCAGCCCTGCCCAGAGCTCACCAGACACAGAGGCCAACGTGGGAGGGAAACGAAGGGAGGCGGGTGGTATTGGGAGCAACGGGGGTGTGAGGGCCAAGTTTGAGCGGGTGGAGGAGGAGGCTGGGAAGGAGGCAGAGGCTGGAGAGGAGGAGGAAGAGGAGGAGATGGTCCCTGCTCCTCAGCGGGTCACCGACCTAGAGCTGGGCATGTACGCTCTGCTGGGCATCTTCTGTCTGGCCATCCTCATCTTCCTAGTCAACGGTGTGGTCTTCGTGCTGCGCTACCAGCGCAAGGAGCCTCCTGACGGTGCCACCGACCCTGCCTCCCCCCAGCCCCACAATTGGGTCTGGCTGGGCACTGACCAGGAGGAACTGAGCCGCCAGCTGGACCGCCAGTCCCCCGGCCTGCCCAAAGGGGAGGGAGGCTGCCCCTGTGAGACTGGGGCAGGAGGGGAAGCCTTGACCGTGGCCCAGGCCCCTTCTGGGGGCACAACCAGCTCCTCAAGCACCCTGGCCCGGAAGGAAGCCGGGGGGCGGCGGAAGCGCGTAGAGTTCGTGACGTTTGCGACAGACCCCCCAGCCCAGCCGTCTGAGGAGCCCGCAGGGGCCCCTGCCGTGCAGTCCATCCTGGTGGCGGGCGAGGAGGACATCCGCTGGGTATGTGAGGACATGGGACTGAAGGACCCCGAGGAGCTGCGCAGCTACATGGAGAGGATCCGGGGCAGCTCCTGACCCCTCCCCAGCCTGCCTGGCCCGGCCCCGTTGGCTGCCAGCCCAGGCAGCCTCCCGCTCACCTTCTGGTGCTTGCGGATCCAAGTCCCCCACCTGGTCTCTCCAAAGGACACCCACCCAGGTCCCCTTTGCTCTGCCCCACCCCCATCATGGACCATGCTCGTGAGGAAGGGCTTATGCCCCTTATTTATGAACCATTTCATCCTAACGTTGGGTACAGAATAAACTCAAGGAACCTCCACCGGGCCTGGACTGTGTCCTGGGGAGAGAAGGGCGGGGAGGGTGTTCAGCCCCTGTCCCTGCTGGGACAGCTTTGGGAAGTTGGGGCCTGAGCTACCCTCTCGTAGCGGCCAGCAATCCACATAAACAGGAGGGCCGTGGCGGCCTGGATGCCGGCCAGCAGGAAGAAGTACAGGTCCATCCGGCAATTGTTGATGTTCCCTGGGGAAAGGAGGAGTTGGCATTTGGGTCAAGCAGGGCCCCCCCGGGACTGGCAGCTGAAGCAGTGTGGGGAGTGGGTGGACAGACAGCCCTTTCGTCCTGTGCTGCCTGCAAGTCCCCGTCAGATGTTCTTTCAGGGGTTTAAAACACAAAGACCCCAGAGAAAGGTGACCCTTCAGCCAGAACGACAGACTTCCAGAAGCAGGAAGGAGTCTTGGAGTTCTGTCGAGTACATGGATTCCCTTTTGACAGTTAGGGAAACTGAGGCTCAAGATGGGGAGGCCACATGGGCGACTGGCCAAGTTGGGGCTAGAACCTGGTTCTTCTCAGTCCACACTGCTATTTCACTGGGCCTAAGTGCCTAACAAAGCACTTAGTTGCCACATCCTTTCCAAGCCTCCCACCACCCAGGTCCCACTCCCTGGAGAGGGCCCCACACTCACCAAAGTCCTTAGGGCAATAAAGCCAGCCCCCAGGCAGGGACAGCAGTGCCACGAGGCTGGAGCCCAACAGTGAGCCCACTCCCGACAGGCAGAAGAAGATGCCCATGATGGCGCCCTGCATGGAGCGCGGAGCCTCCGAGTACGCAAACTCCAGGCCTGCAGAGGGATGGGGCGGAGGGGTGGGGGGAGACCCAAGCGGCCGCTGGAGGAGCAGAGATGGGGCCCACCCAGCCTCCATCCTGGCCTCCCCGGCATGACTGCCCACCATGAAGCTGGGATGACCCCCGTGCCCCCGTGCCCCCTTGCCTCTGCCGGCTCATCTAGTCCCCTGGTTAAACACCTCTGCCTGGATGCCCCCCCACATTGCTCTGTTGCCCCTCCTCCTTGGTCTCCCATTTCAGGGACAGCACCTCTCTCTCCCCTACCCTCTCCACCCTCCTTCAACATCATCACCAAATCCTTTTGATTTAACCTGAGAAACTTCATGTCGGCCGCCCTCTCTTGTCCCTCTGCCCCACGCCAAAGTGCTGCCCTGGTCATTTACTGTCCAGCCCCTGCAAATGCCTCTTAAACCACCCCCCTGCTTCCTGTCTTCCTCCTTACACAGCCAGATGGGTCTGTCTAAAAAAATACTCTAACGGGATTGGGATCCTTTCCCTGCCAAAGTCCCCTGGGGGTGGGGGGGTGGGGCTGTTGTTGCCCTTGGGAGAGACTTCAACATCCATCCGGGTTTGGCCCCATCCCTCCCCAGCTCCCCCCACCACCACCTGCACACTTCCCACAAGGCTTAGCTCCCCGAATCTGCTCTTCCCTCTGCCTGCAAACATCCTTCCTGCTACCAGCTGAGTTCTGCCCTCCCTGCCCACACGCCTGCTCCCCACCTTGTCCCAGGGACTTTCCCTATACCCTGGAGTCACCCTCCCCTGGGTTTACTGTCTTCGTGATTACCCCCCCACCCCCACCCCCAGTTCTGAGTGATTCCCAAGAGAGCCTAGCCCTGGGCCTCCAGCTGAGTAGCTCCTGCTACTTGGCTGAGCAAAGAACCCACCTTCACTTCACAGCTCTGGCTCATACCCCGGCCGGGGCGGCAAACGTCCTGTGTTATTACAACACAGTGACCCGAAATAGAGATGAAGGAAAGGAGGATGGAAGGACTCCCTCTGCCCAGGGGCCTCGGAAGGGGCTTTATGGAGGAGTTGGCATTTAGGCTCAGCAGTGATGGGGAAAGAGGGGCTCACTTTGAACCTGAGGCCCAGGGAACAGCACCCGCACAGACACAGGGGGTGAAGAACACAGCACCAGGGACGATGTGGGAAGTCGGTGGGGAATGTCTTAACCACCTGCAAACCTCCAGTGCCTATTCTACTGCCTGGCACAAAGCAGAAGCTAGTGAGTCTCCCCTGGGTGAACTCGACCCCACTCAGAAAACCTGGCTTTCCTCCACCCCCATGAACTCCAGAAGCTGGGCTCGTGAGACCTCCAACTTCAAGGCAGTACCAGGCAGAGCCGGGGTACCTGGGATACTGGCAAAAATCTCACTGATCCCGATGAGCAGGTACTGAGGGATCTGCCACCAGATGGACAGCGGAGCTGCGTAGTACACATCCTTCCCGATCTGCTGGGACACCGTCTGGTTGCGATGGATGTACTGCAAGCGCTCCATCTCCAGGCCTCCTTGGGTGGAAGGGGGTGGGGGTGGGGAATATAAATAGCCAGGCCCAGCATCGGAAGCTTAGCCCAGGGCAGAGCTTGTCTCATGGTTGGTATCCACTAGGTCACCAGGGACCGAGTGTCAGGAAAGGAAAAGCACAGGGGCCCGGGGACAGGGTGGAGGTCCAAGATTTGAGTCTCAACTCTTCTTTCGACTTTTGCCTTGACTGCTAAGAAGCTCAGAAGGCAGTTTTGCACTCCTAAATAGGAACAGCTTGTGTTAATTGAGAGCCTGTTACATGCTGGGCATTTAATATGCATTCTTGCAAATGAAGAAAGACAATTTTATGCCTAGCAACCAGCCCAGGGTCACCCAAGCTGAGGAGAAGTTGGCGCGGGATTTGATGTCTCAGCCAGCATCTGATTTCACAGCTAGCCCCATTTCCCTGGTACCACGGGAAATCCAAAAGGGTTTTTAACCTGGTTCTCAAGCTTATTTTTACCTCCTTCCCCTTCGTTGCTTAGGAGACAGCTGTGCTGTTGTGGCATGAACACTGGATGTGGTGGGAGGTGACGTAGGTTCCAGTCCTGAGCCCTGGCACTGGTTAGCTGTGTGACCGTGGGCAAATCACTTAAACTCCCTGAGACCCAGGGCTCTTTTTTTTTTTTTTAAAGATTTTATTTATTTATTTGACAGAGAGATCACAAGTAGGCAGAGAGGCAGGCAGAGAGAGAGGGAAGCAGGCTCCCCACTGAGAAGAGAGCCCGATGTGGGGCTCGATCCCAGGACACTGGGATCATGACCTGAGCTGAAGGCTTAACCCACTGAGCCACCCAGGCGCCCCAAGACCCAGTGCTCTTATGCAAAAAGTATGAATAAAAATCCCAGGATATGGGGCGCCTGGGTGGCTCAGTCATTAAGCTTTTGCCTTCAGCTCAGGTCATGATCCCGGGGTCCCAGGTCAAGCCTCGAATCAGGCTCCCTGCTCAGCAGGAGGCCTGCTTCTCCCTCTCCCACTCCCCGGCTTGTGTTCTCTCTTTCACTGTCTCTCTCTGCCAAATAAATAAACAAAATCTTAAAAAAAAAAAAAAATCCCAGGATTGCTATAAGGATGAACTAGGACAAACTGCATTAAAGCATGGGTTGAAAAAGAACCTAGTTTGGTTTTCGTCCTTGTAACACAATCCTGGTTTTTTGAGCTTTGATTTTCCTGGCTCCTCATAATCCAGGCACAGTGCTGGGTGTCTCACAGACTTCGCCTTTTTTTAATCTGCACAACACTCCAGCTAGACTACATTCCCTGAAGCAGAACTCTGGGTCCTGCTCTGTGGCTGAATGAATTACTATCCCCATTGCAAAGATGGGGCTCAAAGACGCTTAGTAACTTCGGGATCACTGAGTTGCTGAGTGAAAGGGACGGAGGTTTGTGCAGTAACGTGAAAGGCTTCGTTACCAGGACCCCTTTGTCATAAATGGCTTCAAATCATTTTGAACCAGAAGAAGGAAGAAAATAAATAATAAATTCTTTTTTTTTAAAGTGTCTTGAGTGTCTGAAAAATTCTCTAACACATTGATTGGGTGCCATGTGCATTATTCATAGCAATGAATGAAAAAGAAAAAAAAAAAAACCTGTCTTCAGGGAGCTTCCATGCCACTGGGGAAAACCTTTTTGCATCTCTTGGCCTGAGTTCCCTCATCTGACGAGCAGAGACGGGACTAGAGGAGGAAGGTCCCCCTCAGCTCATACCCTCTGGGAAGCCAAGACTGACACCCACGGTGGGAGGGTGTACATGGCCCAGGCCCACGGTTCCAGCATCAGCCCAAAGCGGAGCCAGCGTCCTTCCCCACGTCCCTCCACTAAGGCCCACACACCTGCCACAAGGACAGAGGCAAAGCCAAAGAACATCCCCAGGGCCATCTTCTGCAGGGCTGAGGGAAGCAGCTTGCACCGCAGCAGTAAAGGGTCCAGCAAGTGGTCCTTCACGGGCACCAGGATCAGCACCACCACGACGTTGGCCAGGAGGAGCCAGGCTTCTGGGATCTAGGTAAGAGGGGGCAGAGCAAGACAGGCTAGCAGTGCAGAAGAAGCTCTGGACAGGAGCTGGGAGTGCTGGCCTCCTGGGTGATCCAGGGTCAGCCCTTTCCCCTCTCTGGAATGCACCTTCCTCCACTGGGTAAGTCGGGATGGGATTAAATCAGAGATGGCAAATCGGTTCCTCTGGCTTCTATCAGTGGGTAATGCTGCCTGGAACATTCTCGGGCTGAGCATGAAAACATGTCAAAATGGATTAGTGATGTCTGCCCTGGGCAAGGAATGAAGGTATAGTGGCAAATGTCACACCCTCAGCTCTGAGGGTCTTTGATGTTATGAGTCTTTGACATGCCAAGGAACTGCTTTGGAAAGTTCTGGTGAAAGACAGACATCTGGGCATCCAGGCATCCCAGAGAGTGAGGGAAGTCAAGGTGAAATTGAGGGGCCTGAGTTCACCCTGAAGGCGCTGAGGGCTGCCTCAGAGCAGCAGTGGGTGGGAGCAAAGCTGGCCCCGAATTCTCTGGAACAGCTGAGCATCTTGGCAGGATGCCTGGGCTGGGGCACAAGTTTACCCACCCTCCAGGTGCTTTTCCTGTTCCCTGAGGACCCCCTGCACCTGGGCGTGCAAACAGCTTCACTGCCTTCTGTTTACAGAGAAGACACCCAGCACCGCCTGCCGTGGGGGCTGAACCCCCGCCTGGCCTCTTACCTTGTAGCTGCTGTGCTGAGCTCTCAGAGCCACAGAGCTGTTGGCGGGGTTGTCTGGGAAAATGTTCGGGATGTGGAGGTGAAGACCCTGCAGGACATACGTGGACTGCATCTGCCAAGAAGAATGGAGCCGTGGCTTGAACAGAGCTGGCCGCCTCCCTCTCAGCCCGAGAGCCGGCCAGCTCCTCGGTGGGTGCTCTTTAGAAGGAGCACAGGGCCGCTGGACAGCTGTCCTCTCTCCCAGCCTCAGGGGATAGGACCCCCCACCCGACCCCCCATTCTCCTTCCTCCTCAGGAGCCAGGCCGGGAGCTTCCTTCACTCTGCTTCCAGGCCCATGAGCCCTGTATGCAGCCTTATCCCAGAGCCTGGGCACTTCTGGTCTGACTCACATTTGGTGTCTCCAGGGCCTGGCACAGAGGAGGTGTGGAGAAATGTCTGTTGACATGCGGAAGATAATGACATGGCTGTCCCCACGGGGAGCTCTCACTTGACACTGAGGCCAAGCTGCATCCCACGGGCTGACACAGCACAGGCCCCGGGTAGGCACCGGCCCACCAGAATGGCTCTGGGCAGGCTCTAGGGGGCCCACTGCCACACTGAGCATCACCCTGTTAGCTGCTCTATAAAACTGGGGGACCGGGAGAATCCCCCCAGGAGGGCCTGGGGCAGGAGAGGGCACTCAGGGTGCTCAGGACAGCAGCTATCCACCAACTGGTGTGTAAGGATGTCAGTATTCTGAGAATCAGCCGCGGACGCATACACACACCCTCCTCATGTCCCTGTCCCCTCGCCTCTGTGTCACCCCAAGTAGCAGGCTGGCCCTACACAACCCCCATATTCTGTAAATGCAAAACAAGCTTCCTAGGAAGGGAGTATGGAAGGCAAAGGCCTTGTCTTCTGGGGGCTAAAAGTTGGGGCTATAAAGCTGCTGCCCACCGCCCCCACCCCCCAGCACCACCAGCCTTCCCCTGAGGAGATGGCGGGAAGCAGAGACTCTCAAACAGGCTGGGTACCAGTCTCACCTGAGAAGTTTACCCTTCTAGAGACTTCCCCCCACAGTCTGGGGTGGGACATGGAATCAGTTTCAAAAGCTCTGCAGGCGGTTCTGAGACACAGCCCGGGTAGGGGACTCAACCCATGGAGCTCGCCCCTGACTGGCCATGTGGCGTTGGGCAACCCTGGGCCTCCGTTGCCACATCAGAGGTTCTGACTGCTCTCGAGCTGGGGGGAGCCTCCACATCCCCCGTTTTGCACATGAGGCCCAGACAGACGGGGTGACATTCGGGGCACTGGGCCTCAAACCCGCTCCAGAGTTCCTCATGCTATTCATTACCGGGATGGCTTTGTGCCAGGCCCTGTGTAGCCACAGGTCTTGCTGCGACCC
Source organism: Mellivora capensis (assembly GCA_004024625.1). Classification (NCBI taxonomy): domain Eukaryota; kingdom Metazoa; phylum Chordata; class Mammalia; order Carnivora; family Mustelidae; genus Mellivora; species Mellivora capensis. Next base: position 24,062 of record PISX010016921.1, on the reverse strand, counting down.
CCTGCCTCCTCTTCCGCAACCTCTGGGCTTCTACAGTGAGAGCGGAGGCCTGTCAGGCGACTGAGGAGCCTGTGCCCCCGGAGCGAAAGACCCAGATGCTCACCTGGAAATACACCATCCAGTAAGGCACCAGAGTCACCATGACTGGCAAGAGCTTCACCAGCACCTGAAAGTTGGCCATGTCCTCTTGTGGGGAAGGGCCAGGCTGGGGAGACCTCTGGTTAGGCAGCAGCTGGGTGCCTTGAGGGTCTCTGTGGGGTGATGGGGGGAGGGCAGCAGATAAAATAGCAGCCATCACCACCACCACGGCCACCATGATCTTGCTCCTCCATCACCAGTGGTCCCCTCTGAGATCTCGCATCTCCTCCCTCCCTCCACCAGGAGCATCACCTTCTCAGTCATCACCATCATCACTATCCTCACCATCATCATCATGAATGAGGCAATCTCCCCCCAAAGCCAGCCTCCCGCCAACGGTTCATTACACTCCCTGTCACTGTGCTTACTGCCCCCTCCTTTGTCACACAGGTGGTTGATTAAGACCCCTCCCTCCTGGAGCTGGAGTCCAGCGGTCTGGGGGAAGAAAGACCAGAGACTGTGGCAACTGGAGTGTTGGGGGACTTTTGGCTTCAATGTCAGCGTCCCATGGGAAGCAGGGAAGTCCCAGTCCAAGCCTGACTGAGAGAGAGAGGGTGGCCCAGATCTGACATACCCCAAAGCACCCCCATTTGCCGTCTCCAAGTCCATCCTCCTCAACAGGCAACATTAGAGCCCTCTCCCTACGGACGGAGGCAGCGGAGGGGTAGGAGTGTATGGGAAATGGTCAGGAAACAGGATAGATAAACTGCTGCTGCGACCTTCCCCCTTTGCCCTTTGCCTTGACAGGTTTCTAATCCCTTCTTGATCTAGAGCCTTGCCTCATCCTTTGAGATGCCAAAAAGGGCAACACCAGTGCAGTCATTTCTAAAGATGGTCATTATTAGCCTCTCCCCTCCCATAGTGGGATGCCACTCCTCCACCAACCGCCGGTTCGCTCCCCTGCCTGGAATCCAGGCTGGCCTTGTGGCTGACCCACAGAATGAGCAGAAGTGGTGGCTTTGGGACTCCAAGCCTCATATCAGACTCTAAGACCAATAGTGTCTGTCTCTTTCCCTTCGGAACGTTCACTCTTAGAAAGCTCCCTCTCTGACAACCCACCTTGCCATGAGGAGCTCCAGCCACAGGCATGAGCTCTAGTCCACATGACGGGGGACAAGATGTGGACTACCAGTGACATAAGTGAGCCACCTTGGATGTTCTAACCCCTTTGACCAGATGACGGCAGCCCCCCTCCCCAGTGACATCACAAGAAGAAGAAGAACTGCCCGGCTGAGCCCAGTCGCCGCAGAATTGTGACAGGTAAGAAAACGCAGTTGCTTCAGCCACTGAATTCCAGGACGGTCTGCAGGGCTACGCTGGATCGTTAAAACGAAACCCCACAGCAAAGCAGTGCGCCAGCTCACACAAATGCGCTGCCCCTTTCCATCTAGATCCTACTGATGGGCTCCGTAACTGGTTCCAGGGTCTAGACACAGGTTTGCTTAGCATAAGTCGTCAGTTAACTTTAGGAAGGATGGGGCTGAAGCAAGCCGGTGTGCCTGCGTGAGGCTGTTCAGAACCTTCCTCCTTGGGTTGCCGGCTAACTCAGGGGGAGCAAGTTTGGCTGATTTCTCTTTTTTTCTCCAAAGAATTTATTTATTTATTTGACAGACAGAGATCACAAGTAGGCAGAGAGGCAGGCAGAGAGAGAGAGAGAGGAGAAGTGGGCTCCCCGCTGAGCAGAGAGCCTGATGCGGGGCTCGATCCCAGGACCCTGAGATCATGATCCCAGCTGAAGGCAGAGGCTTAACCCACTGAGCCACCCAGGCGCCCCTTTTCTTTTGTTTTTAATATTTTTATTCATTTGAGAGAGAGAGAGAGAAGAGAGAGCATGGGCAGGTGGAGGGGTGGAGGGAGAGGGAGAAGCAGACTCCCCGCTGAGCAGGGGCCCCCCCCTCCCCATGCAGGACTCCATCCCAGGACCCTGGGATCATGACCTGAGCCAAAGGCAGACGCTAAACTGACCAAACCACACAGGACCCTCTTAGACTTTCTTACACTTAATACCAGTGTGGTGTTGGATTACTTATATTATATCCCAACAGCCTTCACTGGTACCATGGTCTCCATCACCAGCCAGCCCTAATGCCTTCGTCAGTCATTGCCGACTTAGCTTCACAGAGGCTGCTAGCAAACACCTCCACCTCGATCATCACCGTCAAGACCATGAACAAGCCTCCCATTTTCTACAGTGAGCCCATCAGCCGCACCACTGCTGCCGCCACCTTGACCTCGGTCACCATCCTCCGTCACCCGCGTCCCTCCAGCCCCCGGCACAGCAGGCCGTCATTGAGGACTACCACGGGAGCTGACCCGAACGTCCTTCCAACTGGCCCATGCCCCCGCAGGAGGAGCACAGCACATGTCCATGCTCCGTGGCCCCCTTCCCCAAGAGCCCCCTTCTTACCTGACAGAGTGTTGGGGCCACAGCCGGGGACAGCAGCTTTGGAGAGCGAGTTTAACCATAGAGGACACTTGGCTGCCTGTGGGGGGCTTGGTGACGAAGATGGGGGTGGCAAAGAGGAAGATGAAGAAGGCCAGGCCCACACAGCCCACGGGGATGCTGTAGCCCAGCAGGAAGTTGATGTTCTGTTGGATAAAAGCCACCACCAGCAGCGAGAGCACAGCACCCACGTTGATACTCCAGTAAAGCCAGTTGAAGAAGCGACGGCTGGCATGGCGACCAAGATCCATCACCTGCAGGACAGGGGTGAGAGTAAGGGAGGACCGGGGGCACCCTGCCACGAGGTACTGCACCCCCTCTCCCACAGAGGCACTTTCCTGGTCCCTGATCACTAAATAGACACTAAATATTGGTTGATAGAATGAATAAGCCTTTCCCTTGGGAGTCACTTGTTAATGATCAAGATAGTTTGGCACAGCTGTTTTTTCATGCCTATGGCACACCGTGCTTTTTTTATTTTCACCAAGAAGTGCACACAACAGATGTCTTTGATGTCGCTTTGTTCATTTCTGGTTGGTTTATTCCTTTGTCTTTGACTGAATGGCCTACAGTATGCATCACCTTTATAATCAGAAGAAAGCCAATAAAGATCAGGTCTATTTCACATTATTAAATGTGATGAACAGTTAAAAGTCCAATTGAGAATTTCCTCTACAATTTGGAGATGCTGAGTTTTCTCCTGTGACCCATCGGCCTGTCCCTTTCCCTCCTCTTGCTCCTTCTGATATAGGTCCAGTCAAGCAAGTTTGGCTTATCAGGGAAAGCAGAGGTGGTGGCAGACACAGCCCCAAGAGCAGGTTCTGGCCTGACAAAAAAAGAAATCAGTCCCCCCCAGCAAGGGCAGAAAGACTGAAAATCTTTACCCAGGATTTGGATCAATCTGCAACAGTCAAGACCCAGGCCCCCTTCCAGTCTGCTTGTTCAGGTCAGTGGTGCAGGCTGATCCTACTTCTCCCAGACCCTGGCCCCAGGTTCTGTCCCAGCAGGTCTGGGGCTGGGCCCAGGCATCTGCATTTCTAAAAAGCAGTGAAGACTAGAGCTCAGTTTTCAAGGTGATTCTGTACTCTGTTACATGTCACCTTTTCAACTAACCACCACATCTCGAAATCCACTGGTTTTCCTTTCTGTTAAGCTTGACATTCTGTGATTGTGTTGGGGAAAGGGTAAATATTTTTTTTCCATTTCTAAAGGTAAAATTATAGTCTATACAGAAGCATACTCTTAGGGATTCTGAGGGCTCCTCTAGGCATTAGAGGGGGAAGACCATGTCCGCATGAGAATTTTTGCTGTTGACTTTCAAACAGAAAATTAAATAAGCCCCATTATGTGCAGGCACTTCCATTTATTAATTGGATGTAAATTAATATGACAATTGCAGCTCTAAGAGGGAAGACCCAGCAGCCCATTCAGGATATAAATGAGCTCTCCCAAAATGAGCACTTTGTCAAGAATGATGGATGGCCCTTTCTGAAATCAGCAAGTGTGTTAAAAACACGGCTCCTGGGTATGGCTGTCTGCCAGATGGTGCCAACCCTTCCCACCCACACACCCTCCATCTAACTGCCCCCCCCTGAATTCTGCAGCAGTCCCTCACTGCTTTGGGGTACCCGCTCCTGCTATCCCCACCCACTCTCCTTTAAGCCAGAGACATTTTTAAAGAACTCAAATCCAGTGATGTCCACCCCTGCCTGGAATCATTTCAGTGTTTCCAACCTGTCCTATGGGTCAGGTTCAGACTCCCTAGGGCAGCCTAGGGCACCTGGGGGGTGTAGTGCACATCAGTGAAAGAGTAGAATGAAGAAGAGAGATTCCTATTGGCAGACATTGGGGGGTCCCCTGTCCAAAGGAAGGTCGACAGTAGTCAAGGAATGGAGAGGGTGCCCTGGGGGCACCAAGTCCCCCATCATCAAAGGAACCCCAATAGCCTGGATGAGTAAGTCCTTGGCAAGGACAATGGAAACTGGGTAGGATGCAATGATTCTTTTAAAATATCCCCTTTATGATGGTGAATAAATACAATTAAAGAACATTTGAACAACAGAGGCAATAAGGGAGAAGTACAGTAAGTCCTGTGGCCTGATCACACTGTTGTGACAGCCTTTTCCTGTTTCTCGTTTTAGCTGACTCCTAGTCTTTTCAAGGGGCTGTAATCATATTCTGTACTCAGTACTGCCTTGCTTTCACTAACACCCTATGTGGTTGTTTTAATCATATTACATATTACTTAAACTTATTGTCTAATATCCACTGAGTGAAGCTATCAAAATATAGCCATATCAGGGGTGCCTGGGGGGCTCAGTGGGTTGAGCCTCTGCCTTGGGCTCAGGTCCTGGGGTTGAGCCCAGCATCGGCCTCTCTGCACATCAGGGTACCTGCTCCCCGCCCTCCCCCCAAGCCTGCCCCTCTGCCTACTTGTGATCTCTCTGTCAAATAAATAAATAAAATATTTAAACATTTTTTTCTAAAAAAGAAAAAAATATATAACCATTTCGTTAGGTACTTACTCATTCATTTGGTAAATATTTATTGAATTTCTCCTGTGTGCTGTGCTCTGTCCAAAAGCAGAGAGAAAGGCCTCAGAAGCTGAGATATTTGCCCAAGTGCTCATGGCTAGTGAGAGGCAGAGCTGGGATCTGAACCAGTCTATGGGACCCCACCTCTGGCTCTGCTGGTTAGGAAGGAGCTTACTCCTTCCCTAGCCCCCAGATCCCCTAGGACACATAAAGATGGGGCTTCTGGAGGGGCCTGAAGTCCAGCTACCCTTCCCACCCCTTGACCTGCTCCTTATGTGACCTTGGACGGGTTGATTCATATACGGAAACCTCAGCGTCCTCATCTGTAAAGTGGGCATAACAACACCACCTTCCTCCTGGGTAGTTAAGAGAATTAAAGGAATTAAAACACTGAAAGCAGCACATGGTCCAAGAAAGCCAACAACAACGGTTATTACCATCGCGGCCATTCTTACTGTTGTTAGATTTAGAGCCTCCTCTTCTTTCCAGTAAGGAAACCGGGAGCAGAGAAGGGGGGGAAGTGGTTTGCCTGAGGTCGCTGCTGGCTTTCGGTCTCAGCTTCAGGAACCGCGCAGGCCCTGCGCCCTCCCCGGACCTCACCCGGCGCGCGGGACCGCCCGCCCGCCACTCACCTGGTCCGCCCCGAAGGAGGTGAGGTTGCTCCTGATGGAGCTGGCGGCGAGGGCGAGCAGCAGCAGCCCGGAGTAGAGGGTGGGCGCGCAGTACGGGGAGGGCGAGATGCTCGTGCAGTCGGGCGACGGGCAGGCGGGCCCCAGCGGCGACGCGGGCATCTCCCCGCAGAAGGAGCGGCGGCCGTCGACGAAGGCGGTGGCGGGCAGCAGGCTGGAGGCGACCAGGTAGAGCAGCAGGCTGAGCGTGATGGCGCGCGAGCGGCCCAGGTACGCGTCGGCCAGCCAGCCGCCCACGGGCGCCAGCAGGTAGGACGCGCCCAGGAAGACGAGCGCGGCGCGGGACGCCTGCTGGCCGTCCCAGTTGAAGCTGGCGCCATTTAGGTAGAGCACCAGGTTGGCCGAGACGCCGAAGAAGGCGGCGCGCTCCAGCGTCTCCACCAGCAGCACCGCGGCCGCCGCGGTCCGCCGCCACCGTCGGGGCGCCCGCGGCCTGCGCGCCACCAGCGGCCGGCGCTCCTCCCGGGCTCCCCGCGCGGCCATCCTCCACCTGTGGCCTTGCCCTGCGGCCCCGCGCCCTCAGACGGGCCGCCCTCCTTTCTCAGCCCCTGTGGCTCCCCCTCTCCCCTCTCTGCCTTCCCGTCCCCTCTGCCTGTCTTTCTCTCCCCCTCCGGCCTCAGTGGCCACCCAGCCTCTACCTCCCCGGCCCTAACTCTCGGCTCCGTCCTCTCTCCTCCACCCACTCTGACTCTTCCGACCCGCCACCCTTTCTCCCCCTCTTCTCAACACCGCTGCCCTCGCTGCCGATCCTTCTTCCCCTCTCTGCCCTTTCCCCTCCTTTCCTGTGGCTCTCCCCGGTGGGGGCTTAAGGGTCGCCCCTTACCCCCGTGAAACCTGGCCTACACTCTGGGGAGGGGACCCTCCCACAGGGCTCACTCTGCCCCCACTGCCTCCTCCTGGCCCCTCCCCTGCCTCCCCTGCCTCCCCTCCTCCCTGGCCCTCTCTGGCTCTCTGTCCAGCTTTCTGCTTCTTGGGAAATTCTGGCCTCTTCTCGCTTCCCCTTTCTGTGGCTGGGCTGTGTCACATGGTGCGGTGGGGTGCACAGGAGAAATGAAAGCCTGGGTCACAGGGTCCCTGTCTGCCCAGCTATCTAAAAACCTCCCTTCTTCCCCAGCCTACTCTTCCTACCCTCGCCTCTGGAGCCTGGAGGAATTGTTTCCATCTTTCACTTTCATTTCGTCCCTCCATCCCACTTTGGCTGCATCTTCTTCCAATCACAGTCCAAAGCAACAGCAAAAGAACTGGAAATGCCATTTGCATTTTTTGGGGGCTCCCCCCTCCCCGTCCCCACCCTCTTTATAGATGCAGCAACCAAGGCCCAGAGAGCCCATAGGAAGGGAGGGTGGGGTGACTGTTCATAAGTGAGCTGGGGATGAACCCCTGCTGGGGCTCTGCAGTGATGAGGAAGCTCTCCAAACGCAATTCAGATTGTGTAACTGCTATTGGGAGGAAGGAAGTGGGGTCACCTTCAGGAAGCATGTGGCATCATAGAAGGCCCACAAGTGAGTTGAGATTGGGAAGGGTCGGCCCTCAGACTTCATCTAAACTGGGCTCAGCACTCCCTCCAAGGAGCCCTGCAGAGCGTGCCTCTGCCGTCCGACCTCCTCCAACCTCAGGACAGCCCCATAGCCACTCGTCTGGCCCCAGGCCCCTTCCTTCTGTTCCCCTGACTGCTGAGCTCTGCCCTCCCCCAGAACTGCTCTTCTTCCGGATCTCCGCATGGCTGGTCTCTTCTCTTTACTCAGATTTCAGCTGAAATGTCTCCTCTTCATAGAGACCTTCCTGGTGGTCCTAAGTAGTTGCCTGCTGGATCCCCAGCACTCTCCATCTGTCACTCTGTCTTGTGTTCGTGTCTTCAGGGCGTACAATACTCTTCCAGTTACGGGTTTATTGTCTTCCCTGATAGAATATATATTCCACGGAGTCAAGGACGTTGTCTCTTTTTTGTTCTTTTTTAAAGAATTAATCTCTTTTAGAGGCGCCTGGGTGGCTCAGTGGGTTAAGCATCTGCCTTGGGTTCAGGTCACGATCCTGATGTCCTGGAATCAAGTCCCGCATCAGGCTCTCTGCACAGTGGTGAGTCCACTTCTCCCTCTCCCTCCCTCTGTGATCTCTCTTGCTCTTGCTTGCCCTCAAATAAATAAATAAAATCTTTAAAAAAGTTAATGTCTTTTAGGGCAGTTTTAGGCTTACAACCAAATTGAGAGGGAGGTACAGAGATCGTCATACACCCCCTGTCCTACAGTTCCCCATTGCTAACATCACTCACCAGAATGGTACATTGTTTACCGAGGATGAGCTGACACGGACACATGGTAATCACCCCAAGTCTATCGTTCACCTTAGGGTTCACTCTTGGTGTTGTACATCCCGTGGACAACTGTATGACGACTCGTACCCATCATTATAATATCAATAGAGTATATTTACACTGCCTTAAACATCCTCTGTGCTCCACTTCCTTGGGTGCCCGCTCCCTACCCCCACCACTTCCAAACCCTGGCATCCACTGAATTTACTATCTTTGCTCCTTTTCCGGAATGTCATGACATAGCTGGAATCGTGCATTGGGTGGCCTTAACAGCTCGGCTTCTTTCATTTAGTAACACACACTTAAGAATCCTCCGTGTCTTTCCTCATTTCTTTTGAATAATTGTCTGGATGGACCACAGTGGATCCATTCACCTACTGAAGAACATCTTAGACACTTCCAAGTTTTGGCAATTACAAATAAAGCTGCTATCCACTTCCTCATGCAGATTTTTTGTGTGGATGTAATCTTCCAACTCCTTTGGGTAAATACCAAAGAGCATGATTGCTGGGTTATATGGTAAGAGTATATTTCGTTGTATAAGAAACTGCCAAACTGTCTTCCAAAGTGACCGTACCATTTTGCATTCTCCCCAGCAATGAATGAGAGTTCCTGTTGCTCCGTATTCTTGCTGGCCTTTGCTGTGGTCGGTGCTCTAGATTTTGGCCATTTTAAGAGGTGTGGAGTGGTCTCTTACTGCTAACAGGCCTTTTTGTATTAAAATGAGATAGGGGCGCCTGGGTGGCTCAGTGGGTTAAGCCTCTGCCTTCGGCTCAGGTCATGATCCCAGGGTCCTGGGATCGAGCCCCATGTCAAGGAGCCTGCTTCCTCCTCTCACTCCTATCTCCCTGCCTCTCTGCCTACTTGTGATCTCTGTCTGTCAAATAAATAAATAAATAATCTTAAAGAAAAAATTAAAATGAGATAACCGAGGCCCATGGCTGGCGTATCATAAGAGCTCAGGAAATGTCTGCACCTTAATTAGCTGACAAAGAAAACAAGTGTTTAGAGATTGCTTACTATGTGCTGGGTGCTGTTCAAGGGGCTGGGGATATAACAGGGAACAAAAAGGACACAAAACTCTGCCCTTGTGGCAGTGATGTCCCAGTGCTCAGGGAGATAGACAAGGAATAAAGGAAGAGAGGGGAATAAAACAGAACAGAAGGTGCATTTAGTGTCACATATAATAAAGGCTATAATGAAAAGTCAAGTTGGAATGAGACGTGGAGACAACAGTGGAGGCTTTTAATTTTTATTTATTTATTTATTTATTTTGAAGATTTTATTTGTTTTTTAAGATTTTATTTATTTATTTGTCAGAGAGAGAGAAAGAGAGTGAAAATGAGTGCAGGAGTGGGGAAGGGGCAGAGGGAGAAGGACAAGCAGGCTCCCTGCTGAGCAACAAGTCCAATGCAGGACTCGATCCCAAGACCCTGGGATCATGACCTGAGCTGAAGGCAGATGCTTAACCGACTGAGCCACCCATGTGCGCCCAAATTAAGGATCTTGAGAAGAGGCACTTATTCTGGATTATCCCAGTGGGCTTTAAATGCCATCTACAAGCGTCCTCATAAGAGCAAAGCAGAGGGAGAGAGCACAGAGCCGCCCAGAGGAGAAGGCGCTGGGAAGACAGAGGCTGAGAGCAGATGTTGCAGCCGCAAATCCAGGAACTCCAAGGAACTTGGGCCGCCATAAGACATGTGGGGGCAAGGGGCAGACTTTGGGAAGGCCTCTGCACTGGGTTTGTCCCTACTGATATCTTGATGTCAGGCTTCTGGCCTCCTGAATTGTGAGAGGATCCACTTCTGTCATCTGTCACCAGATTTGTGATATTTTGTTAATAACAGCCATGGGAAACTAATGGGAAGGTATACATCATCAGTGAGTATGTCTCAACATTGAATGTTCCGATGCCAGATTCAAATGGCCACAGGAGAATTTATGAAAGAGGTCACTGATGTTGGATGAGAGTGAACTCATTTGCAGAGCACACGAAGCTGAAAAAGTTCACCAAAACAAAAACAAGACAAACAAACAAACAAACAAAAACTTTGGCCATTAGACTCCAGACACCAGAAGATGTCCACAGGGCAGGGGACAGATGCGAATGTCAGGGTCTATTTATGGTTCACCCGGCCCCACATGGAAAGGGTCAAGATGACGTGGCTTAGTGGTAGCAGGATGGAAAAAACAAAAACCTTGGGGATTTCATCAACAGATTCAGGATGAGTCGACATTGTTTAGGCCACCTGAGGTCACAACAGAACAGCAGTTGTCAATGTGATGAGAGTATAATGATTTGTTTTCATTTCCTACATTTCCAGAGTTGCTCCAACGGAGTTCTAAGGTTTTGTTATGCAAAGATCAAATTTGGTTTGGGGGGCATCCTTCTGCTCAACTCCAGGTTGGGTTCAACAGAGCATTATGTTGAGCGGGTACCACACTTGAAAGTCCAAGGGGGAGCGATCAGAGGAAGGAAAGATCTTGAAATCCTGCCCATGGGAGAGAAGAGACAATTGGCAGCACGTCCCTTTTGCCAAATGTCCACAAAGCTGCCCTTCTAAGGGGGCTTTTTTATTTTTTGTTTTTTAAGATTTATTTATTTGAGAGAAAGAGAGAGAGAGAGAGCGCAGGGGGGAGGGCAGAGGGAGAGGGAGAGAATCTCAAGCAGACTCTGCACTGAGCACAGAGCCTGGCTCAGGGCTCGATCCCACAACCCTGAGACCCAGACCCGAGCTGGTACCAAGAGTCAGATGCTCCACCGACTATGCCACCCAGGTGCCCCACGAAGAAGGATTCTGTGTCTCGGGCAGCACTTCAGAGAAGAGCTAGGGTTTCAGGGTGCGTGAGGTTTTGGTTCTGAGCCCCACAGCCCTTCCCGCGGAACCAGGAGTTTTCAAAGTCGAGTCCACGTGCACCCTATGGGTCCCCGAGACCATTTCTGGGTCCTAGGAGGTCAGAACTATTTTTGTACTAATCTGAAGACACCATTTACCTTTTCCATGACCTCATTTGCCTGGTACAAAAGCCATAATGGGTAAAGCTGCAGTGGCATAAAATTGTCCTAGAAGCCACTGAATTCTTCAACCCTCTGCTCAGAGTACAAGCAGGGGGGGAAACATCTAGTTTTCTTAAGAATAGCCTCCACGATGCAATTAAAATCATTAACATTATTAGAGCACAACCCTTGTGCGCCCAGTTTCTTGGGATTCGGTGTGACAGGATGAAACCAACCAGAGCGCTCTTCCGCTGAGTTCCCTGGCCGTGGACACCACCGAGCAGAATTCTTCTGCTGCTCTTTGGTTTGCCAGCAAGCTAGCTGGGCAGGTTTGTGGGTTTTTCATGGCCCCATGGAACGCCATATTTACTCAAAAACTATGCTTATTCAGACTGGAGAATTTGGCAGATAATTTTTTGAAACTGAGCAAAGGAAACCTGTTATTTCCAAGGAAGCACAAGACAGTATTTGCTGCCAGTCATGAAATTGGAGCTTTTCAGTGAAAATTTGAATTTTAGAAATACTCTTATCTGCCACCGTGCTCTTGACAGCTTCCCAGGACTTAGAAGTTTTCTGATGAGCTCACCGATGATATTAATGAATGTGATTGTTTTGATACCGTATAGTGAAATATGTCAACCTTCGGAAGATCCGCGTAACTTTTTCGAGCCAGTATGTTCCAGAATGACTGACACATGTTATTACAGAAACACGCGTGGATAAAGGACCCATTCAAAGTGTAAGATAAGCCAATGGATTTTAATTTAACAGTGAATTAAAGTTCACTGATACAGTCTCAGATCTCATACTGCAACTAACCTTTAGAAAACATCACTTCTCAAATTTTGTTGCAGTATCAGAGATTATCTAAAATTACCTAAAAAGGGTATGAAAATATTCCTCCTTTCCCCAATTGCATATTATGAGGCCAGATTTTTTTCTGTATACTTTGACCAAAACAACACCATTCAACAGATTGAAGAAGCTGGTTTGTGAATCCAAGCATCTTCTATAAAGCCAGACACTGAAGAGATTTGAAAATGTGTTAAACCATGTTCCTCTTCCCAATAATTTTTTTGGTTCGAAATATATAGTGATTTTTCATTAAGTGTTATTTACATTGACATGTGGTGAGTTTGTTGTTGCTATATTTATTTTTATTTATTTATTTTTTGATATTTTTTAAATTTAGTTCAGAGAGACACAGATAGCAAGAGGTGGGAGTGGTGCTCAGGGAGTCAGGGAGAGGAGAAGCAGGTTCCCGTGGAGCAGGGAGCCTAACTCAGCGCTTAATCCCAGGCTCCTGGGATCATACCTGAGCTGAAGGCAGATGCTTAACCAACTGAGCCGCCCAGGTGCCCCGACTGTTACTATTTTCAAATGAATTAAATAAATGTTTAAAGTTTATCAGTTTAACTTCCGATATGATAAGTATCAATAGGTACAAGCCGAAGTTCTTTGGGCCCTTGATAATTTTTAAGAATATAAAGGAGGCTTGAGACCGACAAGGTTGAGAACGGCTGCTCTCTGTGTGCTGAAAGGGGGAGACATGCCCCACGGAGATTTAGACAGTTGCTGTATTGGGGAAGATGTTAGGTATCCGAAGGTCTGGGGCATGCCGAGGCACTGCCTCTATGGCGAAGACCCAGATTTTGTGCCTTGCATCCTCTCCCACCAAGAATAGGGCACAGTACGCAGTGGGCCTGGTTAGAATTTGGAGCATAGACTATCCTTAGCAAATTCTGCTCTGACCCATTGATCATGTGATTTAGGGGCTGCCGTGGAGCTGCTGTTGACGGAGGAGGAAAGCCTCAGGCCTGGTTCACAAATGGGACAGCGGAATAGGCAGTTTCTAACCGGAAATGGAAGTCCTCCGGGAAGGGAGAGCAGGGCAGAGATGTGAAAGTATGTTGGGTCATCTGCTGCCTGTGGAAGAAAGAAGGGCTGAAGACAAGGTTGTGCATGAGTCCCTGGGTGGGGCCTGGGGCCAAGCATGCAATGCTCTGTGTCTTATGTTAATGCCCAGCAGAGAAGGTCTACCCATGGGAGGCTCCAGCAAGCGGGGGGGACAGGATGCCAGCTTTTCTCTCCCTCAGCCGCGGTGCAGCAAGAGGCAGGAATGGGAGCTGTCCCTGGGGCAGACCATTCTGAGAACCATCTCCTAAGTCTGATATCCAGTACTACCCGCTAGAGTAGGGCCAACCCAATGGTGTGCCCCTTTGCTGACTGTCCTTCTTCTCCTCTGTCTCCCCTCTGTGTTCCTCTCTGTTCCCCGGGATTGCATTCCCTAGTGACCCACCTGCAAGCAAAGCTCTTCTGAGAGGGGCAAGCCGACCCCCTATTTACATGCCCTCCTCATACCCAGGACTCAGCTCCTTTTCTTGTCTAATTTACTTATTTGTTACATCTATTGTTTATGGTGTGACCAAGGACAGCAACATTTGTCTGTTTTTTTCAGTGCTGTGTCCCCGGCACCTAGAACACATGACATCTGTGTTGAATGAGTGACCAAGGGACAACAGTTAATGTATGTACATTTAGGCGCTGGATGCTTAGACCATGGGAAAAAATGCTGGACCTCAGGAAAGACAAGGAGCTGGCTGTGGCTGCAGTGAGGACAGTGTCAGGACTCCAGAGACAGGAGTTGGGTTTGACTCAAGCTGGGGCAGGGCTGGTCCAAGATTCAGAGCCCCATACAGCCAGAGCCCTCCTGCCAGAGAGGCCATGGTTCAGCCAAAGCATTCATGCTGAAGGCTGAACTGCCTGTGGTTAAGAGTTCAGGGTCTTGGGGTGGACAGACCTGAGTTTGGAGCCTAACTCTACTCCACATCTTAGCTGTGGGATCTCGAGCAAACTGCATCTCTAACTTCAGTTTCCTGATCTGCATGGGCGTGTTAGGAAGAGCACCTGTTTCCCCGCGCTGCTGTGAGAATCAGGGCAGACTCCACTCGAAGTATGAGTCACAATAGGGTGCACTCACTAAGGGTCAGTCAGCAGGAGGCTTTCTCCTGTGCCATATGGGGCAGGGGGATGCAGGTCTAGGGCTCCCCTTCCTTCTGGCCAGAGAGGCAGACTTACGACCCTCAATAATGTTGCATGTTCCACTTTGCTGGGCCAAGGTCAGGAGAGAGACACAGTCTGGGTGAAAGATGCCTGGGCTGTCCATAGCATGGGGGAGCACTAGGTGTCCTTGCAAATTGAGTTCAATTTGCCAGGGGGCACCTGGCTGGCTCAGTAGTCAGAGTATGTGACTCTTGATCTTGGGGTTGTAAGTTCAAGCCCTATGTTGGGCACAGAGTTTACTTCAAAAAAATCTTTAAAAAAAAGTCTTGGCTTTAAGAGTTATAAATAAAAATGAGCCCATTAAGGGGCACCTGAGTGGCTCAGTCATTAAACATCCAACTCTTGATTTCGCTCAGGCCGTGAACTCAAGGTTGTGAGATTGAGCCCCACATTGGGCTCCATGCGGGGCGTGGAACCTCCTTAAGACTTTGAGTCTCTCCTTCTGCCCCTCCCCAGTCACCCCCTTCTCAGAAAAATAAAAAGAGCTCACTGATTTGGGTGCCCAGCTGGGTGTGTCTTACTCTTCCTGCTCAGAGCATCACATCCATGAAACACAGGTGACTGAGGGGTGTCACATCAGTTCCCAGGGACGCTCCCCCCATGCTGTCCTGCCTCGACTTACCCTGTGCCCTCTGCCGGGAAACCTACCATCATTCTGTTTGTCCTTCATTTCTTTTCCTTTCCTGTCCTGACTTCTTATGGCATTATTTTTTCTTAAGATTTTATTTATTTGCCAGAGAGAGAGAGAGAGAGACAGGTAGAGGGAGAAGCAGGCTCCCCAAAGAGCAGAGAGCCCGATGTGGGACTCAATCTCAGGACCCTGAGATTATGACCTGAGCTGAAGGCAGAGGCTTAACCCACTGAGCCACCCAGGCGGCCAACAATTTCTTGATCCATTCATTCATAGATGGACATTCAAGTTGTTTCTGTATCTTGACTTTGGTAAATAATGCTCAGAGACTATGGAGCTGCATATACCTTTTTGAGTTAGTGTTTTCCTTTTCTTCAGAAAAATACCCCAAAGTGGAATTGCTGGGTGGTATGGTACTTCTATTTTTAATTATTTGAGGAAACTCCATACTGATTTCCATAGCGGCTGCACCAATTTCCATTCCCAGCAAAAGCATACAAGGATTCCCTTTTCTCTACATCCTTTGTCTACACCCTTTGTCCTTTTGATAATGGCCATTTTGACAGGTGGGAGGTAATACCCCATTGTGATTTTAATTTGAATCTCCCTGATGATTAGTGATATTGGGCATCTTTTCATGTGCCTGTTGGCCATTCTAGCATCTTCTTCAGAAAAATATGTTTTCAAATCCTCTGCCCATTTTTAATCAGATTTATTTTATTTTATTTTATTTGTTATTGAGTTGTATGAGTTCTTTAAACATTATGGATATTAACCCCTCATCAGATATATGATTTGCAAATCTGTTCTCCCTTCTGTAGATTGTTCAATCTCATTCTTGGAACATACTTAAAGTCGACTGTTTTTGTAGCACTTTGAGATGGTGTTCCATTGTCTTCCAGCTTCTATCTAACATGAAAAAGTCAGCTGTAAGTCTACTTTGCAGTTCGTCTTTCCGGGGAGTAGCAATCTTGTTTCCACAAGTGACTGGTGTAGATATATTTACTGATTGATGTGTGTATGAAAACATTTTTATTCTTTTTTTTATTAATCCCCCCCCCAACTTTTATTGAGAGAGATTTCTTTTTATTTAACAGGCAGGATTGGGGAAGCTTTTGGGATCTGAGGGCTATGTATTTCATCAGTTCTGGATTTGACCTACTCACCTTGTTCCATCCTCTATGTCTCTTAACTTCTGCTTCATAGTCTTCTCTTAAGACACTTCTTTGTCACTCTGTGTGGCATTCTGGGAAAGTTCTTCAGACCTACTGTCCAGCTCACTAGTTTTCTCTTCTACTATGTTAATCTGCTGCTTATTCTGTCCATTGGATAGCTAGTTTTGAAGATTATATTTTTCATTTATAGAAGTATTTTTTTTTTCTAAATCTTCCTGGTCACTTAGTTCCATATCTATACTCTCTTGTTCCTTATCTGCAGCCTCAATTACCAACTTTATTTTTTTAAGCATATGAAACATCCTTATTTTATATTATGTATACCATAAGTCCAGTAGCTAAAGTGTTTAATGGCCTGGATCTGTTGCTTACTGCTTTGTGCAATTTTCACTTACAGTGCCTTGTTGTGATGGTTACTTTTATGTGTCAGCTTGACTGATCTGTGGGGGTATCCAGATATCTGGTTAAACATTATTCTGGGTGTGTTTGTGAGGGGCTTTCAAAGTGAGATTAGCTTTGAATCAAAGGCTGGGTAAAGCAGATTGCCCTCCCCACTGTGGATGAACTTTGTTCGTTGAAGGCCTGAATAGAATAAAAATGAGTAAGAAAGAATTGTCTCTCTCTGCCCATTTTCAGGTTAACACCAGTCTTCCCCCTGTCTTTCAACTTACACTCTCACTGGAAATTACCATTTGTTTTCCTGGTTCTCAGGCCTCTGGACCTATACTGAAATGATACCACCAATTCTCCTGAGTTTCCAGCTTGCCAAATGAGATCTTGGGACTTCATTTCCAAAATCACTTGAGACAATCCTTTATAATATATTTCATATGGGGGCTCTATGGGGGTTCAGTTGGTTGAGCAGCTGACTCTTGGTTTTGGTTCAGGTCATGATCTCATGGGTCATGGGACCGAGCCCTGTGTCAGACTCTGTGCTCAGTGGAGAGTCTGCTTGAAGATTCTCTCCCTCCGCCCCTCCTCAACACACACACACACACACATACACACTCACTCTCTCTCTCTCTCCCAAATAAATAAATCTTTTTTTAAAAATTTCACATAAATTCCATTAATTCTGTTTCTCTGGAAAACTCTGATTAATACACTTATGTCCTGTGTTTTATTCTTTCTTTCTTTCTTTCTTTCTTTCTTTCTGTACATGTGAGCTTATATTCCTGGGAACTTTTCTGTGGGAATTCTTTGAGGCATAAGTTTAAGGTGATTTACTTTACTTCATAGAGGATTTCTGCATTTGTTTCTGCAAAGTCCCCTGGGAATTGCTATCTGCTTTATTATTATTATTATATTAGATTTTATTTATTTGACAGGAAGAGACAGCAAGAGAGGGAACACAAGCAGGGGGGTAGTGGGAAAGGGAGAAGCAGGCTTCCTACTGAGCAGGTAGCCTGATGTGGGGCTTGATCCCAGGACCCTGGGATCATGACCCAAGCCAAAGGCAGACAATGAATGAGCCACCCAGGCTCCTCATGCTATCTGCCTTAAATTCTCCTGTTGTTCTTTGTGGTGGTGGTGGTGGTGTTTCTGGCTCACGGAGGCTGTGAATTCCCTCTCAGACCCAGTTGCAGGTGGATTTGTGGTTAAGAGCATTTAGGGTTAGCATTTCTTTTTCTTCCACTCAGAGTCAATGCTGAGCCAAGTATATTCTCTGCCCAATCCCTTTGAGAGTTTTTTTCTTTCTTTGTTCATTCACTGTGGGTGTTGTTTTTCATTGTTTTGCTGTAGGAGGTAGGCCTCTGATTTTGCTTTTCATTTGCTTGGGCTCTAGGTTTTGTCTCATTACACTGAAAACCTTGGCCACCTGGGATCAGCAGACACCTCAGGGCAACCTCTGCTTCTGCTTTCAATGATCTCTTTGGATTTGTGCTTTCCTGTTATTTTAGGCTCTGATAATTATCGTTACTTTCTTGCCACCTCAACTTTGGATTTCTAAAAATTTTTACAAATATTTTTGTCCCCCCCCCCATTCTTTTTTGTGTGTTTTGTATCAGGAGAACTTTCAGTATATGCTACTTATCATATTGTCAGAAATGGAAGCCTAGCTATCCTTTCCAGCCCCTTTAGCTGTGTTCTCTCACACTGACCTGTGGTTTGGTCACCTGGGTTTGTGAACTCCATGCTCCTTGAAGGCAGGGATACAGTCTCCTGTCTTCACCTTCCACAGAGCCAGCCCATGCCAGAGTTCCCCACACCAAAGTCTCCCCTAAGCATCAGTTGAATGGAAGTGAACCCAGGGGATGGAGGTCCCCATCGGTGGCTTGTGCTACCAGTGACCTTCCACAAGAGGGCAGCCTCCACTGGTGCGGGAGTCAGGTTCACCCCACAGGTCTGGGCCAGGTTTAAGGTGGAGGGGCTTAGCTCTCTGTGGCTCCCAAACCTACAACATCAGATGGCCCCTTGGACTGGGACCCAGTGGAGAATTCCTTCCAATTCCACAGATGAGGAAATGAAGTCAAATGGGGAGGAAGCAAGTGTCAGGCCAGGACAGGCAAAGCTGAGATGAGGTCCTATAGGGAAGGGCCAGGACGGAACCAGTCTCCTCTGGACTCAATTTCTTTGAGGGTCCTGCTTATACAACCAAACTAAGTTATCTATCCCTTCATTCACTCAACAACATTCATTCAGCATCTACGGTGTGCTGCACAGGGAATACAGTGGTAAATTAAATATACTAGGGACACCTGGGTGGCTCAGTCTGTTGAGCATCCGACTCTTGGTTTTTGGCTCAGGTCATGATCTCAGGGTTGTAAGATCGAGCCCTGATTCGGGCTCCATGCTCAGTGCAGAGTCTGCTTGAGATTTTCTCCCTCTCCTCCTGCCTCTCCTCCCACTCATGCTCTCCCCCCCTCTTTAAAATAATAAATAAAACTTTAAAAAATAAAAACCCACACAGCATCCACGGCAGACTAGCTGAACAACTCAGCATTTCCCCAGCAGCCTGGTCTTTTGTTCCTGCTGTTTCTTCTGGCCCTTCCAGAGGCCTTCCACCATCTCTGTCTGTTGAAACCCTGCTCGTCCTTCCTGGACCAGCCCTCATGCCTAAGGAGTGAACACCAAGCCCAATGGGAGGTCCTATAGTCTCCTGTGCCTTCTCAGGGGACATCTCCAGCCTGTAAGGAGATGGGGACCAACCATCTCTCAGGTCTACTCCGCTTACAATTCTCTTAAGGGAATCTGAGGCTTTCTCTTCTCAAAAGTACAAGACCACACCCTCCTGCCCAGCCATTAACACACCCACGGACGAAGTTAAGTCTTGGGGTTTTATCCCAGAAGAGCTGGATTTCCAGACCAGGAGAGGCCTTGGGTTATGTGTCTACTCTTCCCACATGTATTGATTGAGCATCTACTATGAATCAGGTCTCCAGAAAGGAAGCATGCCCTCACTTCCCTTTTCCTTAGGAGACACTAGGAGGAAATGTGTGTGTGTGTATGTCCTACTCTGTGACTCCTGGGCTCAGCCAGGCTCGGTGGGCTTACAGCAGAGGCAGCTGGGCTCTCCCTCTTAGCCCCTGTGATACCAGCCTGGCTTCCTGGAGACCAAAACCACAAGTAGAGCGCAGAGGCGTGAAAGACACTCACAGGCTGGGTTTGGTCGCATGCGTGCAAAGGAGTGCTCTCTCTCTTGCAGACAGAAAGTTATAAACAGGAGCAGCAAAGGTCCGAGCGGGTGTGAGGAGCTCATAGCAGCCACATCCCCCTCTGGACCCCAGGATGGCCCTTCCCGTGGGCAGGCACGCATAGCAGTCAGAGATGGCACCAGACATGTGGTTCTTCTCTGCGATCGTCGGATTGCTGACAGCAGCCCTCTCAGGTAGGGCCCCTTTCCCACCCCTGCCACCCATGCTGGAGGACTGGGGTCCGGGCCTCTTGGTCCCCTTGCTGGTCATTTTCTCACTCACCTTTCTAGCCTTCTAGCCAAGACTGTCCCAGGGAGGCCCCAGCTCTGGCAACAGCGACTGGGACCTGGAGAGGGTCCAGGAAACTCCCGGAGGGGCCAGGGCTGTGCCTGGACAGTGCTAGAAGACTCCCAGGCATGAGATGGTGTGGGCAGCAGAAGTGGTGTCTCCACAGAGGGCCCCAGGGTCTGAGGAGGGAGACGCCTCCCACTATAGATTTGGGAACTCCCCCAGCCCTATTTCTTTGCAACTCTCAGTAGGGAGTAGACCGCCTTCCAGAGAAGTAGGACCACTGGTGATTGTATTCTCAACCCCAAATCTGAGGCTCTCAACTCACTAGGCTTCTACCATTCCCAGTAGAACTGTCCAGAAACAGAACTCAGGGAAGCCAACGGACATTAAGGACAGGAGATGGCTCCAGTGCAGCCAGAGTAGGGGTAGTTTAGGGCAAAAATGAACAGAATAGCTCTTCCTCCCCCATCCTGAGGTCCTTCTGGGTGCCAAGGCCCTTTGCAATCTGGGCTGGGACATCAGGTGGCCAGAAAGTTCAGGGGCTGGCTGTGCCCTTCGGAGGCTGTTGGCCTCTCTGGGGTCCAGGCTGGCAGGAACTGAGCAGGGACCCATCCTGCCTCTGTTAGAACCTTGCATTTTGGGGATGGGGGAATTCATGGAAACAGAATTCTGGACCCAGGAGTCCGGGCCCACCTGGCAGTGGAGATACCAAGTGTTTTCACTTTGCTTTCAGAAGGAGACCCAGAGAGTCCCCATTGGGCGAGGCATCCAAGTCGACTAGGAGAATGGGGAGAACTGGGGAGCTTTTTAGGGTGTGGGAAGCTCTTCTATCCACATCTATCTAGAGGCATGTGCTCCTGACCCCACACTGATTCAGGGAAAGCCATTTCACTGTGGGAGCGGGAACATGTGAGCCTTTGGCTCCATGTGGGGTGGCTTGACTTCGGCTCTGCCAAGAGCACCTGGAACTCAACCACCTTTTGCCCCGAGCTAAGACAGACAGCTGGTCAGAGGGGCGTCCCTCCTTCCCCACCTCTATTACCACCACCCTCTGTCCTATTCCATGAGCCCCAGCCGCCAGCCTCGGCTCAGAATGAACTCTGGGACCGAGGGGTCTGCTGCCAGAGTCCCGGGAAACTGGCCTTGAGTGGTGCCTGACAGCAGGTAGGAACCCAGGGCCCCAGCAGAGCTCAGGAGGGTGAGATGAAGGGTCTCCTGGAGCCACGGTCCCTAACCCCCAATCCTTTTCGTCCCTTCCTCACACCCCTGCCTGGCCCACCCCACTCCATGTACAGATATTTACTTCATGTTTCTGAAACTACATTTATAGTCAATGGCCTTCCTTGTTACTAACAAGTGTTGAGAGGAAACTTTATGTCACTGTTGTTAAGTGGAAAACTGACATCATATGTCATAAGAGGTGAAGGTAAACATAAAAATAAATGGGGATGGAAACCAATTTCTATTACGTGCTAGCAAAAAGTTAAAAGGATGTAAAGACCCTGAAGCCTGAAGCCTACACCTGACTTCCTGTTGAAGGGGACATGGGGGACGGCGATAGAGATACCCTGTCCCCAAGCTATCATTTTCTTCTCTACTTTCCAGGGGCACTGAGAGCATTTGGAGCAGGGAAGGGCTTCCCTGTCATGAGATTTCATTGCACTAAATGCTGCTTCTTTAAAGCCTCTGGAGGGTCCCCGGTGGTGTGTGTCTCCTGCTGGGAACTACAACCTGGCAGGAAGGGCATGGAAGGCAGGACACTGGGCTCCAGAGTCCGGGGACTGGGGCGGGGAAGGCAAGGGCGGGCCGCTGTTGGGAGGCCACTCTTTCCACCTGCCTGGGTGGTCCTTAGCCTCCACCCAGGTCCAACAGCCCCCAACCCCAGCAGAACCCAGCTCTTGGCAGGCAAGGTGGACCCCAGATCTGCTTGTGGGATTCTCCCTGGTGAAATCAGTGTGTTGGGCAGATCAGGTTGCCTAAAGGAAGCAAGGACCTCCCAGGGGAGAAAGAAAAGGAAAGAAAAACAACAGAGAAGAGGGAGGAAAGGGAGCTGGGAGAATGAGGCCCAAGAGGGAGTCCCAGGGTCTCCACCCCGAGAGCTGTGGGCCCTGGGAGGGTTATCCTGGACCTCCGGGCCCTGGCAGACCCGGTCATGGCCTCTCCTCGCCTGCTCTCCTTTGCAGTCCCAGTGCCAGGCTCCATCCAGGGCCTCACGACAGCTAGTTCTTGGGCCAGACTGGCCTGGATTCTGGGCTGTTTTCTCCTCAGGCTTGGGTGTGTGCTGATTGATGAATGACGCGGGGGTTGGGGGGACCACGTTGTCTCATTCTGCTGGTGCTCCCTGGAGGCCTGGGTCGAGGACCAGTTTGTCCCCCTACCCTCCAGGTTTGTGCATCCGTTTCCTGATCAGCCAAGTGGGGACAAAGAGGCAGAGAGAACGAACTTGAGGCCCTTGGTTGGGGAGGACAGGGTGGGGTCAGGAGACCGGGGCATTGCCTGGGCCTGGCCTCTAATTCACCACGCGTTCTTCTCTGATCTGGTTTTTGCAACAGTGAAATGGGTTGCTTGGGCAGAAAACCGCTAAGGGCTCGGTCAGATCTGGCATTCTGTGTGTGAGATAGTAGTAACACGTAACCAGACCTTTCCTCTGAGGACCACGCCAAGGTCGGTGACTCTAATTCCATCTGAACCGTGGTCGGTGAGGTCCTTGGAGGCTGCTGGTGGGCACTAGGAAGGCCATTTGTGACTACTGTAAGAGTTTCTTGAACAATCACATTTTAAAAAATCTGGTTTTTTCCTTCACTTGTAAATTCACGATCCGAAACTCATTTTTATTTATGAGTCTGGTCATTTTTAACAGTAACTCTCAGGGAGCCTTTGATTAATATTTCAGCAGATCAGGTCGAATGGAATAAGCGTCCTTAAATAATAAATACCTCTCACAAAGGCAGCTAATTAAGTGCCCTTAGATCTGTGATATCCCGTATAGCGACCACCAGATTACACATTTGAAACACAGTAGTCTGAGTGCACAAGGGTTGGGAAGGTGACATACGGAGCAGATTTTGAAGATGTGTTCAAAAAAAGAACATCAAGTGTGTCATTAATAACTTATTTATGCATTATGTGTTGAAACGATATTTTGCATAGGTTGCGTTAAACACATTTTATTATTAAAATTCAGTTTGCCTTCTCCTTTTTGACTTGTAAAAAACATGACCACTAGAAAATTGTAAATGACCTATGTGGCTTGTGGTGATGTTTCTACAGGAGAGCACTGCCTTAGATCGTCTGAACTGCATTTGCAAATTTAATGAATCTGATTCTCCTATAAATGCTTCAAATACCTCCAAGAAACAAGACTTTTCTAAGGATTTCAGGGAATACTTTCCAATCTAAAAAACTGACATTTAAACAGAGTGAATATTAAGTTCTCTCAGGTGTTCTAATGTTTACAGACATTGCCAAATTTTCTTAAATTTTTAAATTAAAATTTCAACCGAGGTCAATTACTTGGTCACACACATGAGAAATGCCAGCAGCCAAGTGTTGGTAAACATCACCAATCCAGGGCTCCACGCAATTGACCTGGACACTGAGCATAAGTGTGTAATTCCTAGGGGTTTTCATGCACTTCTACCACCTTTTTTAAAATTTTTTATTTTTTATAAACATATAAATTATTTTTATCCCCAGGGGTACATGTCTGTGAATCTCCAGGCTTACACACTTCACAGCACTAACCATAGCACATACCCTCCCCAATGTCCATTAACCCACCCCTCTTTCCCAACCCCCCTCCCCCCAGCAACCCTCAGTTTCTTTTGTGAGATTAAGAGTCACTTATGGTTTGTCTCCCTCCCAATCCCATCTTGTTTCTTTTCTTCTTTTCCTACCCCCCTAGTCCCCCATGTTGCATCTCCACTTCCTCATATCCGGGATATCATATGATAGTTGTCTTTCACTGATTGACTTATTTCACTAAGCATGATACCCTCTAGTTCCATCCACGTCGTTGCAAATGGCAAGATTTCATTTCTTTTGATGGCTGCATAGTATTCCATTGTGTATATATACCACATCTTCTTTATCCATTCATCCGTCGATGGACATCTAGGTTCTTTCCATAGCTTGGCTATTGTAGACATTGCTGC
>PISX010016920.1:0-44852 GCA_004024625.1 Mellivora capensis | reverse complement strand
ATTGGAGTGAACCAGCTGGTTAGGTGCCAGCTCCATATGCATGCATATGAATGTGTGTATTTTCCTGGCTAAAGCAGAACTAGTGGTTCTAATTCTAGCCTCAATTAAAATAATCAATTAGATCATTGGAACAAAGGTATTGTTAGTAAATTACATTCATTAATGATTTTAGTGAGATAACACCTTCAATGCAAGAAATAAGTATAAGATCTCCAGTTTTTCTCTTTTCTAGGCAATTTCCTGAGCATCATTAAAAATAAAATAAAAATAGAAGGAAACATGATACCTGCTTCCCAGCAAAGATTTCTATCAAAGCTAAGCATCTATTAACTTTCACAATAGTACTATGAATAAGAATGTTATTCATAAAGGGCTAATTTCTCATCACATATATTGTTTGTGCTCACTTCTTTATTAGCATCACATATATTTGTCATTGTGCAGTTTATTTTCCTATAACTGGAGAAAAGCACTGCATCATCTGTTTCACCTTTTGTCAAAAGAAGTTCATTCTAACTTCTAGGTCAAGAACGAATCATTTTAGATTGTCTAAAAGATATCAGTATTTTTATCAGGATGCTGCTATCAAGGGAGAAGTATCAATTAGTAATGCCATATTGTGCTTGGCCTATTTATAATTATGTCATCATTCATGAATGTTACTTAGGAAGTAAATTTTTTCTTCTAAAAACGACTGAGCAAAAAGTCATAAATAACAGTAATCCTGATATTTGCTTTTTTATTTTAATGTTCCTTTCTAAAGGAATTTAAAAGCAAAATGAAACAACTTCACCAAAAGAGTTCCTGGAAATTAAAGTTAAATATCTATTTCTGTTTGTGAATCTGATGGCTGAAATTTCCAGCATCTTTTTGGAATTTTGTATAAACTTTTATGACTATTTCTGGATGAATCACAGAACATATAAAAGTTGGTTTAAGGGGTATAAAGAAATCTATTGATCTCACTACTAATCCCAATTCATCAAATAAGCACTATTCCTTTTTTTTTTCCCCAAAATCTGTCTTGTCTCCATAAAATGGAAGAGATGGTTTAAATATATAAATTGACCTCTCATTTTGGGCAACTGTAGGAGACAAAATTTTGTTTTCTTACAGAGTCAAATTACTGCAGTGTGGTTCAAAGTCCTGGAGCATTATAAAGATCTGTCTCCTCTACTAGATTCTTTCCATCAAAACATATTCTTTCAAGGCTTTCTCACACCCTATCACTGCAAAACATTAAAATAATAAAACCTTCCCTTTAACCTGATTTCTTCCTGCTGCTACTATGTCTCCACTCTTCTCCTTTACAGATAATTTTTTAAATGAATAGTTTTCTAAACACATCTCCATTTTCTCAGTTCCTCAACTCATTTGTCAGTTTTTAAATTTCCAAAGCAGATATTGAGATGGAGTTTGAGATGCTTGATATTCATTAGGGATTAACACCTGTGAAAAGAAGGAATGACATGCAAAATAGGGAAGAAGGAGAAATTGAACTGGGTGCTGACTGGTCAAAATCTCAGCCAAGGCAGCAAGAAATGTGGGAGGCATACTGATGGTCAGAATATCCCACACTGGGCTGGAAACTGATGGGCCCTGCTCAGCAATCTGGTGCTGGTTGTCCCTAGAAGGGCCTGGCCTGGGGCCAGTGGCTCTCTGAAGCAGATGCCCACCTTGAAAGGACAGATGGGGAGAGGGTGTCTGCTGGCTGCACTCCCCTTAAAGAGGAATCTGGATAACAGTTCTCCCTACCACATCATTCCTTTATGGCTTTTACAGTTTTTCAGTATAGCTTCTTTAACAGAGGTCATCAATGACCACCTCCTTAATAAACAGTTTTCAGCTTTATGTCATTTTACTTGTTTCAAGCACACTCATTGTATTCATCCTGACTTGGCTATTTAAGTACATCACAAGGGAGGCCTTAGTTTACCTTGTCAAGGCCTGCTGTCCAAGATACTGGTGCTTTTCTATACATGTGACCCATGAAACAGAAACATTTCTATTACCCTGGGCAGTTTTTCCCCAATGAAAATGATGGATTTTTTTTTTCCTTTGCTTTGCTTTTTTTTTAGTTTCTAAACTGTGTAGTCCACGAAGGAAAAACTTAGCTGTTCTGTATAGGGTGTAGTTAAGGTGAACAATGCTTGTATGGCAATTATACCACTATCAATAGAAATATTTTGAAAACCCTGATTTGCAGTAAACTCTTGGGTTTAAATTTAGTGACATTCCTTGTATTGTTCACTTGGCTGCTTTTATTGAACTATTACAAGAATTTGGAGGAAAAAATGGCTCCATCGAATATTTGAGCAATATGCTCCTGGTTTGTTACTGCTTTGTTTAATTAGTTGAGATTGACACAGAATACCTGGTTCATGGATATTGCTTATTGATAAACACAACCATCCCATTAAATGTTGCTTCATAAAGTAGAGAAACCAAAATACATATCAATAGCCCAGCATCAAACCAAGTCTAACCTCACAATAGCCTGGAACAAAGGGGATTATAATAATTATTGCTACCTACAGAGTGTCTAATATGTAAAAAGCGTATGTTTCTTGCATTACCTATGTAATTGACTCCTCAAAATAACAAGGTAGGTGTTATAACTCTCATTTTCTAAGATGAGAAAATTGAGGCCCAAAGAGGTTGTTTTTTTTTAAAATGCCTTGTAAGGCAGAGTCAAGAATTAAACTCAAAACCACTATGATCTGATACCTTTAACAACTCCTAACTCACTTCAAAACCAAGAAGTTGCTTATTGTCTGTCACCTCTCATTTGTACCCATCCCACCTTTGTGCCATCCATTCTGAACTCTCCTAAACTTCTTGTGAAAGCTAGATGTTGGAACCTGTTGCTCCTTTTGCCTCAATACTCCCAAGACTCCCTTTCTCCCTGTGCCCTATGCTCTCTTTTCCCTCACTATGCATCCTCATCATCCTTTAGAGTCGGCTTCCATATTCCATGCTCAGGGACAGAATGGCCAACCTCCCAGGAATGGCTGAGATCCTTGGTGTTAACATGGACAATACCCCTGGCAGTCCCTTCATAACACTTACCTCACACACTTAGTGTTCTCTCAATTAACTTGAATTACTAAATGATATCTATGTTCTGGGTTAAAAGCTAAAGTGTTAATCAAGTGCCTAATCAAAACCCAAAATTTCCTCCTCCCTTTCCCTGATTTACTCCCTGATTTGATATTGGTTAAAGTTAGCTTTTTTAATACTTTTATTTCCTTTAAATCAAAGATATACCTGCATATTTAGAAATGATTTTTTAAAAAGTGGGATAACTATATATAGATAGCTATATGTACATGTGTATATATATAAATGTATATACTATTTTGTATTTTTATCTTACTTTATAATATTTTATGGATTCCCTTCCTAGTTTATACTTATCTAGAGATACCTATATCTGTATCTATAAATATATCTTATTTCCATTTTATTTTCAAAGCTTGGACATGCCAGTATTGATCATCCTACCATTGTTATCTCTATTTAGGTTATCTCTAACTTATTGCTATACTACATATCCTTGCGTATGCCTTTATTTACTGTTTCCCTTATATATTTTGAGTGAACTTCTACAAATAGAAATGCTGAGTGAAGGGGTGGACCAACATTTTATTTTAATATATACTGCCAGAATTTATTCTAGAACTATTATTTTAAATTAAATCCCACCAAGACAATAAAAGAGTACCCCAAGTCCCCTACATCTGCCATCATATTCCTGTTATCACTGGAAGATTTCAGTCCCTTTAGTTTCCTAATTTAAGGGGAACAAAACACTGTATTTCATGAGTGTAATGATAGTTCTCTGATTATTAGTATAGTTCTTTTTTTTAAGAGAAGTTGTAGGTTCACAACAAAACTGAGTGGAAAGTCCAGGGATTTAATATATAACACCTTCACACATGCATAAACTCCTCCACTGTCAACAGCCCTCACCCCAGTGGTACATTTATTACAGCTGATGAACCTACATTAACACATCATTATATCCAGAGTTTATAGTTTACATTAAGGTTCACTGTTGATATCATGCATTCTAAAAGTTCAGACAGATAAATAATAGTATATATACACCAATACAGTATTACGTAGGGTAGTTTCAATGCTCCCAGATTTCTCTCTGATTCCTCTATTCATCCCTTCTCCCATCAATCCCTGGCAACCACTGATACTGACTTTATAGTTTTGCTTTTCCAGATGTCATATAGTTGGAGTCACACAGTATGTAGACTTTTCAGAATGGCTTCTTTCACCTACTAGTATGCATTTAACTTTCAATCATTTTTTTTCATAGCTCTGTATCATTTGTCCTTAGCACTAAATAATATTCCATTGTCTAGATAGACCACAGTTTATTCACCTCTTGAGGGACATCTTGCTCCCAAATTTTGGCAATTGTGCATAAAGCTACTATAAATATCTACATATAGGTTTTCTTGTGGACATAGGTTTTCAACTCTTTTGGGTAAATACCATGTAGCGTGATTGCTGAATCATATGGTAGGAGAATGTTTAGATTTGTAAGAAAGTACCTAACTGTCCTCCAAAGAGGTTTTACCATTTTGCATTCTCACCAGCAATGAATGAGGGTTCCTCTTCCTAACATCATCACCTGCATTTGATGTCAGTGTTCCCAGTTTGACCATTCTGCTGGGTGTGTAGTGTTATCTTATTATTGTTTTATTGCATTTCCCTGACAGCATGATTTTTTTTATATGCTTATTTACCATCTGTGTATATTCTTTGGTAAGGTGTCTAGTCAAGTCTCAGCCCATTTTTAATCATTTATTTTCTAGTTGAGTTCTTTGCATGTATTTTGTATAGAAGATGTATCTTTTGCAAGTATTTTATCCCAGTATATGGCTTGTCTTCTCATTTTCTTGACCTTATCTTTCACAGACAGACATTTTTAATATTAATGATTTTCAGTTTACCAATTATTTCTTCACGGATCATACCTTTGGTATTGTAACTAAAAAGTCGCCTCCATTCCCAAGGTCATCTAGGTTACCTCCTATGTTATATTCCAGGAGTTTTATAGTTTTGCATTTTACACGGAGGTCTATGATCCATTTTGAATTAATACTTGTGAAGGCTGTAATGTCTGAGCAAGGAGCCCGATGTGGGACTCGATCCCAGGATGCTGGGATCATGACCTGAGCCGAAGGCAGCCGCTTAACCAAGTGAGCCACTCAGGCGTCCCATAACATATATTATTAACAGTTAATAATATATGTTATAGAACAATAGTCAAAGCTGTATTATGAGAACAGGAGGTTGCTCGAACATACTTAGTCTATTTAAAATCTAATTATGTGTTGGGGCACTATTTAAAAAAAAATAGCCAAGCATATTTTAATAAAGATTTCTATTCAACACATAATTAGATTTTTAAAAAAGATTTTATTTATTTATTTGACCGAATGAGAGAGAGGGACAGCTTGAGAGGAGAGAGAGTCAGGGGGAGAAGCAGATACCCTGCTGAGCAGGGATCCTGATGTGGGACTCTATCCTGGCACTCCAGGATCATGACCTGAGCTGAAGGTTACCAACTGAGCCACCCAGGTGCCCATGTTTGGCTATTAAGAGTGGCTTCTTCTTATTTTTAGATTCTAAGTAAGTCAGTCTTGTTAAACAAATGGAATATATTCATACAATACATAAATACATGTGTATGTGTGTGTACATGTAAATAGGTACCATGCACACATCATTAATCATACTGGATCTAATTATTTATAAAAAGATGTATTCCCTTTGTTCTTTCCTATCAGATATTAAATACATATGAAAATCAAATTTATGGACATTTCCCAGATTGTGTTGAACTGCCCCATGAATGTATATGAATTTCTATGTGTTCAGCATATGACACACAGACTGCCAATTTGAGCATTAGGAAAAATGCAACGAATTTTCCATTAAGTGTGCTCCCTCAGTGAACACCCTCTGTTTTTCTGGCAGGACCCAGCAGGATCTGAAAAATAAGCAGTGCACTGGGAACAATAATGAATATTTATGCTTTATGGAATCCTTTTACATTCATTTTCCATCTGCACTCCTAGACCCCCAAATACTAAAATAGTACAGAGGGTAAGGAGAACGGTGTTATAATTCCTTGGCTTAGTGATAAGGAAACATCAGTGAGATTCTGAGCCAACTGATACCTAGACTACATGGAGGCACAATTGATACAAACTGAAACATATTGGCCATTTGTATTTCTATTTAACACCTCTGCATTATGTGATTTTTATAAAATGAACTTTGAGTCTATAAAATTGTGAAAGAATAGAACTTAGAATACACAAATGTCATTTAACGGAGAAGAAAAATTTATTGTTAAAAATGTGAAAGGAGATAAAAAAAGGTCAAGAAAGGATATATTGGGGAAAATTACGGTGTGAGAGAGAAAATGAGATATTCTTCAGGTATAGTTTTAATCACTAATATGGTAATTCCAGGGGTGCCTGGGTGGCTTAGTCATGAAGCTTTTCTTGGAGTCCTGGGATGGGGCCCCACATTGGGCTCCCTACTGGACAGGAAGCCTGGTTTCCCTCACCCACTCCCCCTGTTCATATTCCTGCTTCTGCTATCTCTCTCTTGCTGTCAAATAAATAAATAAAATATTTTTTAAATGTTAATTCCATAGACTTAAGGGAAAAAAAGAAAAGCGAGAGTGAAAAACTGTGTATGAATCAACATTGACTTAAAATAATTTACAAGGACAAACCTGAGATGCATTTTGGCTAGTGAGTCTCTTTTAATTAAATACTTTACTTAATTTTACTTCAAGGGGCTTGTTGATGAAAGTGTTTATGGCAGTTTCCTGCTTGAAATTTCAGTGATCTATATTTGGTAGTAAATGTTAGTAGATTATGCCTCTAAGTAACCCCTAGCTATGGACAAAAGAGTGAAAAACATCTGGATGAAGGTTGAAAACATTTTTCCTGACAATGTCATGTTTTAGAAAGTCCAGAGGATAGATGTCACTGTGAAAATAAATACAGGCATATCGCAGTTTATTGTGCTTTACATTAGTGCTCTTATCAAATTCTGTGCTCTTGATAAAGTGAAGGTTTGCAGCAACCCTGTGTGAACCAAGTCTGTTGGTGCATTTTTCCACAAGCATTTACTCACTTTATATCTGTGTTACATGGGGTAATTCTCTCAATATTTCAAACTTTTTCATTATTTTTATATTTTTTATGGTGACCTGTGATATTATGTTGTGCATGTCCTGACTGCTCCAGCAATCAGCCATTCCTCTGTCTCCCTTCCTCTCCTCAGGCCTCCCTATTCCCTGAGACACAACAATATTGAAATTAGACTAATTAATAACCCAACAATGTCCTCTAAGTGTTCAAGTGAAAAGAAAACTCACACATCTCATTAATGTGAAAGCTAGAAATAAGTTTTGTGAGAAATACATGTCAAAAGCTGAAATATGGCAAAAGCTAGTTCTCTTGCACCAAATAGTTAGGCATGTTGTGACTACAAAGGAAAAGTTCTTGAAGGAAATTCAAAGTGCTACTCCAGTGAACACATTGATAATAAGAGCGCAAAACAGCCTTATTGCTGAAATGGTGAAAGTTTTACTGGATAGATGATCAAAAAAACCACAGCATTCCCTTCAGCCAAAGCCTAATCCACAGCAAGGCCCTAACTCTCAATTCTGTGAAGGCTGAGAGAGGGGAGGAAGCTGAGGAAGAAAAATTTAAGATGCAAAATTGGTTCATGAGGTTTAAGGAAAAAAGCCATCTCCATAACATAAGAATGAAGCAGCACATGCTGGTGTAGAAGCTGCAACAAGTTATTCAGAAAACCTAGCTCTGAAAATTCATAAAGGTGGCTACAGTAACAATGGATTTTCCACGTAGGTGAAACAAACTTCTAGCAGAGGAAGATGCCCATCAGGGAATTTTGTAGCCAGAAAGGAGATGTCAGTGCCTGGCTTCAAAGTACTAAAGGACAGGATGACTCTTTTGTTAGAGGCTAATGCAGCTGATGACTTTAAGCTGAAGCCAGGGATCATTTACCATTCTAAAAATCCTAGGGCCCTTTAAGAATGATGCTAAATTTATTCTGCTTATGCTCTATAAATGGAAAAACAAAGCCTGGATGATAGTACATCTGTTTACAACATGGAATACTGAATATTTTAAGCTACTGTTGGGACCTACTACTCAGGAAAAAAAAAATCCTTTCAGGATATTGCCGCTCATTGATAATGTATCTGGTCACCCAAGAGCTCTGGTGGATATGTAAAACGAGATTTGTGTTGCTTCCATGCCTGCTAATACAACATCTATTCTGAAGCCCATGGATCAAGGAATAATTTCAACTTCTAAGACTTATTATTTAAAAAATACATTTCGTAATGTATATATAGCTGTCACTCATAGTGATTCCTCTGATAAATTTGGACAAAGTACATTGAAAACCTTCTGGAAAGGATCTACCATTCTAGATGCCATTAAGAACATTAGTGATCCTGGGGCACCTGGGTGGCTCAGTGGGTTAAAGCCTCTGCCTTCAGCTCAGGTCATGGTCTTGGTGTCCGGGGATCGATCCCCACATCGGGCTCTCTGCTCAGCTTGAGCCTTCTTCCTTTCCTATCTCTCTGCCTACTTATGATCTCTGTCTGTCAAATGAATAAATAAAATCTTTTTTTTTTTTTTTTAAAAGGACATTCGTGATCCATGGGAAGAGGTCAAAAATATTATCACAAATAGGGGTTTTGAAAAAGTTGATTCCAACCCTCATGGATGAGTTTGAGCAGTTCAAGCCTCAATTGAAGAAGTAACTAGATGTTGTGGAAATAGCAAGAGAACTAGAATTAGAAGTGACTAAATTATTACAATCTCATGATAAAATGTGAACAAATGAGGAGTTGTTTCTTATGGATGAACAAAGAAAGTGGTTTCTTGAAATGGAATCTACTCCAGATGAAGTGCCTGGGTGGCTCAGTCAGTTGAATGTCTGGCTCTTGGTATCACTCGGATGATGATCTCAGGATGGTGAGGTCAAGTCCCATATCAGGCTCAATGCTCAGCATGGAGTTTGCTTGAGATTATTTTCCCTCTCCCTCTCAATCTGCTCCTCCTCCCTGCTTGTACTCACTCTCTTTCTGCAAAATAAATAATTTTTTAAATGCTGTCGAAGATTGTTGAGATGATAACAGATTTAGAATTTAATAAGTGTGTGGCAGGGCTTGAGAGTATTGACTCCAATTTTGAAAGACATTCTACTGTCGGTAGGTTGCTGTCAAACACCATCAGATGCTGCAGTGAATGCAAGAGTCAGTCGATGGGACAAACTTAATTGTCGTCTCCCTTAAAAAATTGCCACAGCCACTCTCACCTTCAGCAACCACCACTCTGATCAGTCAGCACATGTCAACATCAAGGCAAGAACATCCACCAGAAAAAAAAGATTGTAAATCACTGAAAAGATGATTAGCACTTTTTAGCAATAAATGTTTTTAATTGAGGTATGTACATTGGGTTTTTAGACATAATGCTACTGCATGCTTAATAGACTTCTATATAGTGTAAACATAACATTTATATGCACTAAGAAACAAAAAAAATTCATTTGACTAGATTTATTACTGTGATCTGGAACCAAGCTCCCTGTAACATCTTCGAAGTGAGCCTATAAAGGAAGCCTCATTTACACTGGAGTTGGGAAGCTCTAAAGGACGAGCTCTCAAGAACCACTACTTGCAATAAGAAGTATAACTCACTTTCCCCAACAGGAAGAAGCTATGCTTATATAGCCCAGCCAGAGGAAGAATTTCTCCTTGCCCAGCAACAGTCCAGCCAATGAGAACTCAGCATGAGTCCCTCCCAGTTTCCTCCTTTCTCATATAAAAGCAAGCTCCTCTCCTTTGTTCTCCAGACTTCCTATTGTCACCATAGTTTACCCCAAACTGCAATTCCCTCCTAGTCCCAAATAGACTCATTTTGTAATAAAATAGCTGGCTCTTTTGATATGCATTTCTGAATGATAAACATAAATGTTTTAACAAAATGTCATAAGATTTCTAATCAACCTTGATGTTTCCCTAATTTCAGAATTATGCCTAATTCAAGTTGCCTCCAGAATTATAGTACTAGGATAGCAACATATTAGAGAAAAGCAAAGGGGACAAATATTCGGTCTATTTTAAAATTCTAAAGCCAATAGAGGGTGCCTATAAATCATTCCTTTATATGGAAATTGTGGAGAAGGACTCCATTCTTAGACCATGTGTATGGAATCTCAAAGCACCCAGTTTAAAATATTAACTTTTAGCTGTGAAGGGCTGGAGGACTTATAAAACATGGTGCTCATTTTAATCTTTGAACAAGGATAAAATAAACGAAAGAGAAGTTTTCTCCACTTGGCATTTGCTGTCCTCTTAAATGCAAAAGTGTGACTTGATCACATACAGAGCTTAATTAAAGACCACTCACTCCGCAAAGAAAGCCACCTTAAAGGAAATTGCAGCTCTGGTGTCAGTATCTTTCTGTCCTGTTATAAAGGAAAAATAATTGAACAGCAAAGACTGTGACAGAAAAGTCTAAATGTTCTAGGGACTCTCTCAGACATTTGTTTGAAGTTTTTCTCAAGCATTTTAAGCCTAAGCCACCGCTGGATTCTCCCTGTTGGGAGGACAGAAGTGCTAGAGATCACATGCCCAGGATTGAGCTCAAGATGTGCCGCATCAAACTGTTTACCCCTTGACCTCCTCTCCCTCCTCTGCTGCGCTACACATATTCCGTTTCCTCTAGATTAAGAAAAAAATCAATTTCACCAGTGAAAAAGGCTTTTAACTTAAAGCTAAATTCCCTGAAGTTACCAAAAAAAAAAAAAAAAAAGGCAAAATCTCTCAACTTTTTCATAAACTACACTAAAGACCAAATTTCTTGTTATATGATGAGGAAACTTTCACCTATATATCCAACTCTCTCTGTTTCAGACTTTTCTAAATTAAATAGAAATATGTTGAAAAGAATGTGCCTCTAATACCTCCATAAATGAAAAGCCTATTTCACTTTGAAGCAGTATATTCTATCACAAAAGTGTCACCTTTGAACTTTGCTAGACCTTCCATAATCTTTAAAAATACATTTAATTTTATTAAATATTTTTAAAACACTCAATTCTATTACACTTCACTTCAATTGCTCTTGCAATCATAACATATTGCCTGGTGTTCTCATCATGATGACTTGAAAGACTAGTGTTTATAGACTGAGCAAAAGTGAAGGAGAGTAAAAAATCTAAAAACCACATCAGCATGAGAAAATAGGTCATCACATTCCCTACAAGCCCTTTCAGAGTTTTCCACAGTTGTTGGTTTGTGTACCAGACCATGGCAGAATCAATTTGAGTGAAATGTTCCTAACGTTCAGACTGTTTTCATTCTTTGAGACTCTCATCGTGTAAGAAACAAGAGTATGGCATTTAGGCTGTACTACAATTTGTGAAATTTTGGAGCTGGTTAGGATGGGTTATGCTATAAAGTATTAAGATCTTGTGCATTTTGCTTTACTGGTCAGAACTCAGTAACCACCTATTCATCAACAATATGGTATTAGAAAGTGTCTGCTTATGAACCAGAAATACTGGCATAATATGAAAATGGCCCATATTAAAAATCATTCTAAATTATCTTTAAGTTTGAGGCACAGAACTTAATTTAAAGATGCACACATACACACATGCATGCATTTAGAAGTACCTGTTATATAATAAGAAGTACTCTAGGGTGGCTGGGTGGCTCAGTTGGTTAAGCAACTACCTTTGGTTCAGGTCCTGATCCTAGAGTCTGGGGATCAAGTCCCGCATCAGGCTTCCATCTCCACAGAGAGTCTGCTTCTCCCTCTAACCTTCTCCCCTCTCATGCTCTCTCTCACTGTGTCTCTCTCAAATAATAATTAAAATATTTAAAAAAATACTCTAAAAGGGTTATCTTCATAATTTGTATATTTTGCAGTGTAATTTTATTATGAGTATATTTTATCCTTTATATTTTCTTTTTATCTTAAAATGGATGATTTACTTGAGAGAGAGAGAGTACAAGCTGGGGAAGGGGCACAGGGAGAGGGAGAGAATCTCAAGTAGACCCTCTGCTGAGTGTAGAGCCTTATGTAGGGCTCAGTCTTACAACCCCGAGATCATGACCTGAGCCAAAATCGAGAGGTCGCTCAACCAACTGAGCCACCCAGGTGTCCCTATCCTTTATTTTTTCTGTGGCTAATTGCTTCAAGTGATTTAAACAAGAATTGCTTGAAACAAAGTTTTGTGGGTTTTTTTTTTCCCTCTTTCAAGGTCTAGAAAACTTAGCTTTTCCACCTTTAGCCCCAGACCACCATATCATAAAATATGCATTTTTTTTTTTCTAAAGGGGAATGTTTCTATGAAACTGTGTCTATTGATAAGCAAATAAGAGCTTCTTTTAAAGTAACCTCCTTCAGTGTAGGAAAACCAAAGAAACACATTCACAGGAAAGCTGTGTTATCTCAGCTCAATAGTTTGGGGCACTAACTAAGCACATAAATATGTAATGAATAATTGATTGATGAATAATTAAATCAATATGTTCCAAAAATTTTGGTCTACTATTTAGACACAAGTTAAAAGAAATAATTTCCAGTCTTGCTGTAGGTTATTCAAAAATTCAACTAGCAACTTGTGTGTACCTAAAATTACACACCGTAGTGTCATTCTCTTTACCTTGGAAGAAATGCTAGCTAAATGCACATACTCCAAGAGTGGGAATTTCCCTTAAAATCTTTACTCTTTGTAAAATTTGTTATGGTATGAAGTTAAGTAAGTATAAGTATTAAAAAAAAAAATCAGAGGTGCCTGGATGTCTCAGTTGGTTAAGCATCTGCCTTCAGCTCAGGTCATGATATCAGGGTCCTGGGATTGAGCCCCGCATCAGGCTCCCTGCTCAGTGGAGAGTCTGCTTCTCCCTTTCACTCTCTCTCTCTGTGCTATTCCCATCTCTCTCTCTCTTTCTCTCTATCAAATAAATAAATAAAATCTTTTTTTAAATAATCACATGGCCTTTTCTGCTCCCATATGGAAAGATCTTGGAAGTCATAATTCTCTGAAAGAAGAAAAACCTGACCAAGCTAAAACTTAATGATTTTTCTTGGATTAATCAGAGAACTGAGGTTGCAGGGCAAGAGACAAAAAGCTAAATGAACTGCATTATACACTGGACTTTAGTTTTGGGAAACAGTAAAATTGTTTCCCATAGGATAGAGGCTACACATTTTTTAGAGGTTAATAAATTTTGATATTGTTAATCATGCATGATAGAACCAAGCAATTAAATAAGTGCATGGTAAATAATGCGGGGTAGGTTTCCCTGGCTGTTGGAATAACAGTTAAGATAAGCAAAAGGAAGAAGCTAAAATGATCCATGTCATAAGGGGTTAGAGATGGAAATATTATGAATTCATGGTTAGTTTAATATCGATACAAATGGTTACATAAAGAAATATTTAGAGATATGTGTGTATAGCTGGGTATTTTCTTGCTGCATCAGCTGAGAGGGTCTAGAAATTATGTTATAAACCTTAGTTCCTAGATTTTTGGTTTATAATACCATTCTCTGACTAAAGGAACCAGGGCTCCTTGGAGAGGTAGCTGATGCTAAGATGGGGTAGAATATATACAAGGTAGGCCTAGAGCATAGCATTGAGCCAGAAAATAAGAAAGTGCTCAAACAGCAAGCAACATATTGACGGGGATATGTGAAAGTGTCACAGGATCCAACTGGAAATGTTCCCAACTGCTGCAGCTAGACAGAACAATGAAATAAAGGAGTATTAGATTATAAGTCAGAGTTTAAATGAAATATATCCATGAGTCCATGTTGATATAAATAAATGATTGAATGATAGATTAGACACAAATCCCAGTCCAACTATGAGAAAACCACAATATGGATCTCAACTGAGACATTCTATAAAATACTTGCCCATTATTTCTCAAATAAGGGAAGGGTATCAAAAATAAGCCAAGACTGAGAAATTTTGACAGCTGCAAGAGACATGACTGCACAATACAATGTAGTTCCTGGATAAAATCCTGGAACAGGAAAAAGTAAAAAGTGAACAAAGTATTGACTTTATTTAATAATGAATCAAAATTGGTTCCTTAAAATAAGTGGACTACACTAATGTAAGATAGAAGAGGAAATCAAGTGGAGGTACATAGAAACTCTGTAAGAGGTTTGTAATTTGTCTGTAAGTCTGAAACTGAAGATAAATAGTTTATTAAAAAATAACATGCTCAGAATGAATGTGTAACATAATACTGTAAAAAGAGTCTCTTATAATCCCATATCAATATGGCTAAAACACTTGTAAGGAACTCCTGTTAGACATGAACTTGATTCTTGAAGACTCAAGGCCATGACCTAGTTCCAAAGACAGCATGGTGCATTCTTTACAGCATAAATCGGACAGGGAGAAAGGGCACAGTTCAAGTGATTCAATGGCAAATATTCTTTAGACTAAAGGTTTTCAAGATATGGGGAGGCTTGTAACAAGAACCCAGTTCTTGGAAGGGGCAGGTAGGGAGAATTTAAAATATCAAACAAAATATGTTAGTTAATGACTTTTTGAAGTGGCTGGCTGATGATGTCTGCAAAAAATGTGATACAGTTTTTTTCTTGCTGGAACAATATTTTCAACATTGTCTTCTTTGGTTTATGAAGCTATTTGCTGAGAGTGTGTCTAAGAGATTTAATACTAAGCAGTTAAATGTTTTTTTAATGCAGGCAAATATTTAACATATAATACACAAAAGGTTATTTAAGCAATTATGGCATCTAAAATTTTTAATTTTTTAATGATGTTGAATTTCAATTAGGGATTGAATACATTATAAAAGTAGCTGTTATGTGTTTTGATTCAGTTAAAATTTTGATTAGCATTATGCTTTACATGCTTTTTCAAAAAAGTCCACAATACTTTTGCATCCCTCATGGCAAACTGAAATTAATTTCAGTTCTGTAGAAAAAGAAAATTATTTAACCAGGTTTTCATTTACTGTAAATATATTAAGAGTTATAGAAATCAGTGTTTAGACATAAGACACAAAGCAAAGAGCTGAAAGAAGTTATGAATGAGTGAGCACAATCTATTGGGCTTGCAAAATACCCTCTCTTCAGCACTAATTTAAATATTTACTGAATGTTAATATTCAGATCTAGATGTGTATGTTTTTTTTTTTTTTCCTAAAGGGCTAGGAAAGAAATGATGAATGTTGAGCTCAGAATTAAAATAGCCTATTTAAGAGAGAAGAGGTTTTTGGTGTCCTGTTATTATTCTTTTATGAAACATGATTTATTTTTCCTACTGATCTCATCCTCAATTCTTACAATTCAGTGTTTAACTACAAACTTAAGATTAAATGTGTCTTCATGCATATTTTGTTAAGGAACAAGGGCGTATCTGATGATATAAATATGAAATACATTACAAACCAGGGTGTTTGTGGAAAAGCACGCTTAGATCAAAACAAACTTGAATTTAAGGGTTTTTTTCCCATAAGTTACCATATTCTCCAACTCCTTATTCTTCTCTTTCTTTAACAGTACTTTTCTCCAGTGTCTGGAGCAAAAACCATGTTCCCTCAGATCACACATCTGTTAGAACCATGCTCTGAGTCTAAAAAGAGCAACCAGGTCCATCCTCCATGGCTACTTCTAGCCATTGCCATTGGAGTGTGCATCCAATGATGGTGGCCACTGGGTGGTTATTTTCAGGAGTGGATGCCTAGAGCTTAGACACTGGAACTGAAGAGTACATAGGCATGTTTTAAACAGCACTCACTGAGGAGAAAAGAGGCAAGTATAGGAAGGGAAAGGAAATTACCATTAGGAGGGACCTCCATCTGGTGGAGGCCTTCACAATTAAATTCTTCCCTACTACATGAGAAATACTAGTTTCATTTGGGGTGAAAATATTTTGAATGTAATACCAAAAAAGTGACACCATTTAGGTGCTTCAGACTTGCCAAAATAATTGAATTTCTGGGGCACCTGCATTACTTGCAAGGGACTCTTGATTTCGGCTTGATCTCAGGTTCCTGAAATGGAGCCATGCCTTGGGAGAGGGGAGTCTGCTTCTCTGTCTTCCTCTCCCTCTGCCTCTTCCTCCACTCACAAGCTCTCTCTCAAATAAATAAATCTTTAAAAGAAATTGAACGTGTTTGTTGCTGAACACTTTTTCTAAATTGAGTTCTTAAAGTAATGTGTGTATGAATGAATCACTTGTGGATCTTGTTAAAATGCAGATCTCTGGGGCCTGGGATTCTGCATTTCTCAATTGCCAATCCACAGATAGTAGCAAGGTTGTAGAAGACCAGGCAAAAAATTTAAGCCTGGTTTTGTTTGGGTTGTAGTTAATTCTCAGTACATTATAGGAACAGTGATGGAACAGTGAATTTTTCTAATTGAATTCTAAGAACAGTGATGCTGGGAGACAATTCATGTTTTTGATTTATATTCTTTTTTAATCAATGAAAATACTACTATGCCAAAAATGCACATTTTTTCACCCCTTTCCTCCCAAAACAACCAGTCATTGCTGCCTGTTGACATTTGGCTAAGAGATTACATACATTTGTTCTCATTCATCAATGATATTTATACCTAAAGTAAAATACATAAATTTGTGAATTTTCATTTATGTCTTACTTCTCATCACAAGTGTAATACAATTCCACCTAAGAAATCCACTTATGTATTATGTTTACAGAAATATTTATTTCAGATTTAACCATGGTTATGTTGAATTTTTATTTCTTCTAGGGTAATCAAGGATTACTGTGTCTTTGTAGAAACAATTGTGATATGTTCAAAGAAAAAATGATTCTATTATAATGTTTTGTTGAAAATGCAGTCCAAAATGTAAAAGACAGCAAAAAATTAAAGAAAGAGAATGGTAGAAGTTCAAAAATATCCAGACCACAAGGAACTCTGGACTGGACTGGAGGCATTTAGGCATCCACACCTAGGGTGCAGCCTCTCCATTCTTGTTTCTCTTCCCACCCTCTATCAGTACTCTCAATGAATACTTGGTCAACTTGAAATTAATTGATTTTTTGGTATTATCTATTGCTATGGGGGAGAGTTTGGGGAATAAAGACATGAAGATACTGCTTGAAAGAAGGTCTGATATTCCACCAGTTGCACAGGATTAGGTGTACAGGTGGCTTAGTTTGTGTCCATTCTGATATGGCCATCATCCAGTCTGATTGGTCAGTGCATACTAAATATGTTGTGTATTTTCCTGCTCCCCACACAGCTCCTCCCAAATTAGAACTCTCAATTTGAACGGCTCATTCCACTTCTGTTTCCTGTTGTCTTAATGAGAGGTTATTGAAATATGTATTAAATTCAAATTCAAATTCCTTTTTGAGTTGAATCTACTATAGAATATTTATGAAAAATGATGAAAGGCAAATCAGTTGAAATACTTAATGTAAACTAGAATTTAATGAATATGTTCTATCACGTTATCATCACAGACTTTGGGGTGAATTACCTAAGACGATTTCTGTAAATCATCAAGGACAAATATAGCTAAAATTGATTGTTCTTTGGTTTCCTTAATAAGGAATATTTCTTTTTTATGTTAATCAAAAATATTAATAATTTTGACTTTGAAACATAATTCTATCTATAATAGAGCTGACAAAAAAATTGTCCTAAAATGTAGGATTAGTAAAGAGGAATCAAGTGTAATGCTCTATTTCATAATTAGTGCAGCTTGCAGATATAGATTTTAAGTAAATGATAAGTTTATTGTATTTTTGGTCACAGACTATAGTTTTTTTTATTGTGAAGGAAAGTATATGTTCCTAATTAATACATTCTTTATAGATTCAGAAGGTAATTTTGTATTGAGTGGTCCACTAAACAAGTTATATATTTTTAAGAATAAAAGGCTTAAAACTTTTAACAAATTTAATCCTTTCATGGCTATAGACTGGGGAAAATCTTAGATGGATTAGCTTTTATTGCATAGTTCTTAGAAGAAAAGATTTCAATCTACCTCTAATGCCATACAAGAAGAACAGATATTAAGATACATAAGAAAGAAGTGGAAATAGGGATAGGGAGTTGAATGTATACATAGGGGTATATGTGTTATTAAGCTAAAACCACATAATACCATCCTATCCTAACACAAATAACCTAGACTTGGTATTGCTTCTTAGTATGACATTTAGATCGGAGATTTTGATTTGCTTAAGGATACCCAAACAGCTGAATTAAACTTGAAGGGATTTATACCTAAGTCTGGAATTATTTAGCATAGAATAAAATAATTACATACAGACACATCATTATGTTACAGATCAAGAACAGGATAGTTTTTCTCCTGCAGTTTTCTTTATTTCTTATAAATTGTGGTAGAATGTAGATTGTTGATATCTCTTTATTTCTAATTTTATGGCTCTAAAACTCAGTTTTAAATTCTGCTGTTCTTTGTTGAATCGTTGTTATAGCTAAACCCTGAGGTAAATATAAGTAAGTACAGACAAAATAAAGGTAAATACCAAAAAAGAAAATACAGACAAAAATTAAATTAATTCCCCTTTCCCGATTTTTTTTAAAGATTTTATTTATTTATTTGATAGACAGAGATCACAAGTAGGCAGAGAGAGAGGGAAGCAGGCTCCCTGCTGAGCAGAGAGCCCAATGCGGGGCTCAATCCCAGGACCCCGAGACCATGACCCGAGCCAAAGGCAGAAGCTCAACCCACTGAGCCACCCAGGCGCCCCCCCTTTCCTGATTTTAAATACTCTAAATTTTACCAATTGGTTCTTTTGATATAAATTTCTCTCTCTCTCTCTCTCTCATAAAATCTTGTACACAGTGTCTTCAGTTATTCCTTCGAGAACAGGGTTTTCCTATGTTTAATATCCATGTATGCTTTCAGTGGATCTGCATCCATCTGTCAAACTGACTCCTATCCTTTGATATCCAGACTATTGTACTCCACTGTGCTGCCACCAGAGCAAAGTTGGTACGATTATGACTTTTTATGATTGCCACAATTATTTCCCTCTTAATGTGTTCTAAGAATATGTTAGTTTTCAAAAAGCCACAACAAACAACAGTTAACTACTGGCTGATTGTTGGTTACTGTAAATGATTTCACCCTCAGCCCCATTTCTACCATCCTTACAGTTAAATGCCTTATCTTTAAAAATTATGCATTTTATCCCAAAGTAGAATAGGAATAATGTTAAGAAATATTTTTAAAAATGGCTTATAGTCTCATCACCCAAGAGAGCAAAGTTTATATTTTTCTATGAACATGTTTTATATATTCATATAACATTTATATGACAAAACAAAAAAATACATATATATGGGGTTTTTTGCTTAATGTTGTGATATTGTGTTGTTATATGTCTTTCAGAAAATGGACATTTGTAGTTCACCAATATTTCTTGTGCATTAATGAGTTAAAACATTTTACTCTTGGTTAATATTTATGATAAATATTAATAAATTAAAAGGACAAGATTGATGATAAGTATTGATACTATTATTGTGGACATAACCTATTTACTGAAAAACTAAAACAAATTATGGCTGGTTTGGAAAATAATTAAGAAAACTCTTGATAATGTATGTTTATGAACTAACCACTCTAACTAGTGTCCCTATTAACTGTTTTCTCTCTGATTTTCCTTCCCTAGGGATCAAATAAAATAATTTATGTATTTATAACTATACTATTATTTAGTCACAAACTCCTTTCAATTGTTATGCCTCTTACTTCTACTCTATATCTTATTGCA
Source organism: Mellivora capensis (assembly GCA_004024625.1). Taxonomy (NCBI): domain Eukaryota; kingdom Metazoa; phylum Chordata; class Mammalia; order Carnivora; family Mustelidae; genus Mellivora; species Mellivora capensis. The sequence goes on along the minus strand of PISX010016920.1, from coordinate 24,983 downwards.
TTGGTTAGACTTTATGAAACATAGTGAAAAGAGTGTGCAAACTTGATATACTACAGTGTTAGAGGAAATGCTTGCAGTGAGTCAATATGTGATATTTACAATACTTTTTGTTAAGTGTATTTCTTTTTGTTTCAAGAATGTATCTTCACTGTTGTTGTTTTCTGGTGGAATTGTAAACTTTCCTTAATATTATTTGTTTTAATTCAGAGAAAATGTACCTCATTTCTAAGATAACTGACTTTGTTTCCAGGAACAATAGATTCTCCTCCACTCCCCTTTTAAAGTGCTGTTATTCTGGTACATGTATAAGTTTACCTTTGAGTTTTCACCTATGTGATTTTCATCTCCATTTTAGAATATCTTCATATCCTCAATATCATATATTTAGGCATCTTCATCTGTGTGACTCCTGTGTCCTCAGCATTTAGCGGGGCCTTGAATGTATTATAGTCAAGATATATACGTTAATGAATGAATAAATGCAATTTTAGATGTTCCCTTTACCACATGTCCAGCATTGTCTCTGATCCTTGCAATTTCAACTTCTGCACCATCTTACATCAGCTTCATTTTTATCCATTTTATCTGTCTATAGTTGGGACAGACATTTGACATGTTTACCACATCCCTTCTTTACTCATTATGGTTGATTTTCTTTATCTCATGACACCAAATATTTATCAAATTTTCTTTCCAGTTCCTATACCACCCTAAAGAGTAAATAGAACACAAGGAACAGAAGGATAAAGTTCTCCTTTCCCTTCTCAAAGACCCCACATTTGTTTTCCCACTAATGGGCCCCATGATGGTTAATTAAAGGGTATGGCTAGTCTTTTACCTTTTTCAGTGTCTCTCTCTATAGGTTAAGTACTGGTGGGAGAAACAGGTCCTGGTAGATTTCTGTAGCAACCAGTTCAGCTTGAAGTTTCTTTTGTGCCTCTACTAAATGGAGCTGGTCTTTTCTACTGTCCCCACTATCTGGTTCTTGGATTTTCTGGATTAGTGGCACTCATGATAATCTTTAATTTATACAATATCCTGGTGATACATTCTAACTAGGAGAAGCTACATTTTAGACAGGATGTAGGTACCACTGGCCAAATTCATTCCCCACATTTGTTTCCAGGAATTTGCAGAGCCCAAATGAATTTTTTTATATTTCTTTTTTTTATTATGATATATTATTCACCATACAGTACATCATTAGTTTTTGATGCAGTGTTCCATGATTCATTGTTTGAGGAGGGCACATACGGCATGGAGCACTGGGTGTTATAGCCAAATGGATTTTTTAAAAGTGGGAGATAGGTGCAGTTTGGGATCACTGCTCTGGCTACTTAACAGGCTATGGGAAATAGCAGTTTGGTTTGCTACAGATGCTGGGACTGAAGGACACAAAGTATGTACTGGGAAAGAAACAAAATATATACTTTTTTGGAAACTGACAATTTAGAAAATGAAACATACATTTTCTCAGTTCATGGCCACTGACTTGATAGTTAAGGTGAATTCCCCAAAGTTTCCAGTTATAATTTGTATGTAAGGTGTAATTTCTACCTGTTCTGTGAATTGGTAATTTATTTTTAAAGTCTAGTAGCTGTTTAGGTGAGAAGCCTAAAAGGCTGTGTTAAAGGTGTTATTTAAACTAGAAGTTTGCACTCGTGCTCACTTTTTCTCTTATTTTTCATAAAACATTTGTTTTTCTGACTACTTAAGTTAAAAAAGTCAAATAAGGGGGGTGCCTGGGTGGCTCAGGGGGTTAAAGCCTCTGCCTTCGGCTCAGGTCATGATCTCAGGGTCCTAGGATAGAGCCCCGCATCAGGCTCTCTGCTCAGCGGGGAGCCTGCTTCCCCCCCTTCTCTCTCTGCCTGCCTCTCTGCCTACTTGTGATCTCTCTCTCTCTGTCAAAATAAATACATTAAAAAAAAGTCAAATAAGGTATAATATAGAAAATGGATAACATGAAATATTAAAATTTCTAAATTTCTCATTCTTTAGGATGGCCGTTGTTAATTTCGTATCTGTCTTGGCAATTTTTTTATTCCTATGCATGTGCAACATTTTCCAAAGTGAAACACAGAGTAGTAGATTGGAGCTGTTTCAACAAATTATGCAAAAAGCAAAATAAAATAATTTTAGCAAGTAATTTGGACTAAACAAAGTTATTTTGTGGACAGATTTTTCAGAACCTATAGTACACTCACGTGCCTTATAAATTTCAAATAAAAATGAATAAAATATGCATCATTTCACAAACTATTTGATTATAGAGATCACATAACTCTTTTTGTGGAACTAATATTCCATTAACACACTTTGAAAAATACCACTCAGATCGTATCATACAAATTCCTCTGTAATCTGCTTTTTTTTTTAGATCATTTATTTATTTATTTATTTGACAGATAGAGATCGCAAGTAGGCAGAGAGACAGGCAGAGAGAGAGGAGGAAGCAGGCTCCCTGCTGAGCAGAGAGTCCGATGTGGGGCTAGATCCCAGGATCCTGGGATCAAGACCTGAGCCGAAAGCAGAGGCTTTAACCCACTGAGCCACCCAGGCACCCCTGTAATCTGCTTTTCAGACAATATAAGGTTGATGTCATTTTCATACCAATGTGCTGTTTTCTCAAAATGTAGTATGTTTGCATATTATTCAGTGAATGGATACTTCATAATAATCAAGTTTGCTATTGACTAACATTTTAAGTGTTTTTATTTCTTTGCTACTAAAAGTACTAATCCAGTCTTTGTTGATTCATCTTTACCTTATTATCTCTTCAGACAATCCTTAGAAGTGAAATTGGTATATAGAGTCAATGTCCATCCAGAAAGATGGTGCCAATTTTCATGCCCCCAACAATAGTATGAGCATGTCAGATTTTGAATACTTGACAACAATATTTCAAACATTTTAACCTATGCTAATGTAATAGGTTAAAAAAAACTCATGACTTTAGTTTGGATTTTGTGTTTCTTCAATTTTAAATGACTGTAAGTGCATTTTTGTATACTTATTGTCCATTTGCCTTTTTCTTTTTTGAATAACCTGTAAGTGCTTTTTGTTCACTTTTCTCCTATTTAAGTGTTGCTATTTTTAAAATAAACAATAGCATTTTTTAGTTTAAGGATAACCCATGGTCTTCCATACACTTTGCAAATATTTTTATGCTTGTCACTTATGTAATTCTTTGTTAAATATAAATAGTATTTGTGTTATATATGGATAACCCTGTTTTATTTTAAGGTAGTCAACATTGTCATTTTTTTCTTATTTTGACTGATTGTGATGCCATTTAAAAATTACCCTGTATATTTCTTTCCCTTCTATTTATAAATTATATAAAAACCTTTTCTTATATTTTTAGTACTTAACACTTAAGTAATTAAAGAAACTTGTTTCAATATATAATATCGTGTGTTTGATCATCAGATTAAATACCACATGGTACCTCATTCCATCTGATTTATCTTGTTGGGTTTAGTGCTATAATATAATCTAATTTTGTTTTGAGTATCAATTCTTTGGTTTACAATAATAATTACTGTTTTGTTCTGTTTTTCCACTCAAATTTTTAATAAAACTATACAGCATTACAGTACTTCTTCATGTAAGAAACCTCAACATACTTCATGTCATAAACATCTCTGGGGTGAAATGTCAAATAAACATCATAGGAAATTAAAATTCAGCATAAACATATCATATTAAACCTACATTTTGCCATCATAGCTTACTAAATTTGACATTTTCCATGTCCATAGTTATTGTTGATTTTTAAACAAGTAATATTTTTTTGTATTTGTTGCTTTTCCAAAATTATAATTTTCTTTTCCAAACAGCTGTCTCAATGAGTTTGTTATAAATCTTCATTAGTTCCAGGCCTAGATAATCAAATTGTGAGAAGTGAAGTACAGATTTGAGGTTGTGGGAGGAAATTAAGCAGACCATTTTTATCCTGGCTTGTTTCTCCATTGTCAATTATGACATAGTGGAATGACATGACAGTCACTAATCTGACTCCTCATCCTTTCATTTCCAAACCCTGTGAGTGTGCTTTGCCATGTATACACAGCCATAATGTTTTTTCTCCGAAATTCCACTCATGCTACTCAAGGGTCTAGAACATCACCACCTGCCCTGTGCACTCTCAATAAATATTAATTACCACCACTAATTAGAAATGTTGACACTTGCATTTCTAATTACAATTGAGGTTGCATCTGAAGAGAAGAAGGTTTCAGTTAATTAAATATCAGGGAATATTTTCACAAGATTGGAGACATTTGACAAAGCAATCAAGTCCTAAGCATATTGTGAAAGTTTTTGAGTCTTGAAACATTGTCTTAAATATTCCAAACGAGAAATAGCCCTGCTTTGGAACAGGCTGTTTAACACCCTAGAGGTAAATGTTTTCCATTCTTGGAGACTTCTATTAACCTATGTACTGATTTAAGAGTTTAAGTGGAAAATGATTATACACGTAATTCATTGTTATTATTTTTAAATCTTAAAATATTATTTGTCCTGCCAGGGTTCTCAAGTTGTCAAGATAATGCAAAACAACAACAACAACAACAACAATAACAACAACAAAAACAACAATAATAATAATTGTAATTGTAAAAAAATTTGAGAAATAAAATTCTCACATGATGAATCAGTTGTGCTACTGTGGTACCATGGAGTCTTCCCGGTCAGAAAACACAAACCGTTTTACTCATGTTACAGGATTAGTTAGACTTTTGGTGAACCCTTAACTGATTTGATATATGCGGAAATACAATTCCTATCCACCTCTACTCTAGCTAAGAAAGGAATTCCTGGAAAACCGAACCTGTGTAACATGGCTTTGCAGGTTATACATGTATCATGTGATTGAATGATCTGAAAGGAAATCATCCTATTAGGTCTATATACAATTGCACTACTGAATTTCTGTTTTGCAACCAAAGCGTAGAAAAAGTACTGTTGTATTTGTTCACCAGGTAACACTGCCATCTGTATAGAAGAGCAGCGAGGGGTGCCTGGGTGGCTCAGTGGGTTAAGCCTCTGCCTTCAGCTCAGGTCATGATCTCAAGGTCCTGGGATGGAGTCCCACATCAGGCTCTCTGTTCAGCAGGGAACCTGCTTCCTCCTCTCTCTCCCTGCCTGCCTCTCTGCCTACTTGTGATCTCTCTCTGTCAAATAAATAAAATCTTAAAAAAAAAAAAAAGAGCAGGGGGTCTTAATAAAAAAGCAAAATTGAAGACTATATTCTACAAATGTGTGGGAGCACATCTTTTGTCTGTGAAGTACCATCACTTAATTTGTATTTTAAAGATATCCACAACTTCATTGTGATCTAAATTAATGAGTCCACTGTTGAAAGACAACAAACATGTCTACATGTCTTGAGAACAGAGTAACTGACAGGTTTTGTTCTGGACTATCTTTTCAAGGAATGTTTGCATAGGAAACATAGCAAACATAGTTTATATAACCTTTGTAGATAGAAACAGTGTTTTTCTCTGGAGCACAGAGCAAGTATGTTCTCTGTTCAGTATGATAAGGATAATGTCTCCCACAAAGTAAGGTTGCAAGCAGCTTGGTAGAAAGATCAAGCTTTCCTAGGTTTGGGGATCCTCAGCTGTAACAAGCCCACTGCCTGCTTAACATCAACCTTGCCTGCTCTCTGTCAACCTTGTTTGACTTTGAGAGCAAGGTAGGTTGATGAAAACATAAAGTTCATTCTGTCTGCTATGCAGTGAGTAATAAAGTCCATCGTCTCTGATGAAGGGATCTCATGTCATCTGTCAGTATCCATGAAACTATGGCAGGCTAACTTGTTAGTTTGTAATGAGGATGAAACCTCACCCTTCACAGTTCTTGACAACCACATTTAGGATATATGTTCGGTTCTTCCAGAAATATTTTATAAGAAAATTGAAAAAAGCAAAATATATCTGGAATAGGATGATAGTCTAACAACCAGAAGAAAGAATCTAAAGAGACAAAGATATATTTCTTAAAAAATAGTCTAGAAATGACTCTATGGCTATTTTTATAGATCAAAAGGATTGCTCTTTAAAAGAGGGATGAGATTTATTCTGTACTTTTTAAGAATCCAGTAGTCTTAGGAATACAAATTTTCACTTATAAAATGAATAATAATTGTACTTGATCATATTAAAATTTGCCTAAGTTACTATAATAGTAATGTTGCTGATAGTCAAACTAGGGATATTGCAACATTGTACTGGAAAATATAGACTACTTAAATCTGTAAGGCAGATATTTGTTTTCAAGCAGAGTGCCAACTGAGTTATAAAGTATTATATATTTTCATCTAACATTGGCATAAGATTTATGCTAAGGGGAGATATTTAAGTGTTAATATTGTAGAATCTGGAAAAATAGAGGTTGACAAGAGCTGGGGAACATAAGGAATATAGCATGTAAAAGTGAAATTTACAATTGTCTCTTGAGATTGAACCAGATTTATCAGAAAGAATGGGGTGACCAAGAATCTTAATTACATTACAAAGTTGAACTTGTCTTATCCTACAATAAACTAACTGGAAAGGAAATCATTGGGAAATAATAGAAAAGTTACTATTAGCACAGTGAAAAAAACCTCATATCTCTGGAATGGATTTTAACACCAGTTAGTAGTATTACTTGATTACTGCCTAACTTTTTTCAGCTGTGAACCACATAGGTCTTTCAAATGCAAGGACATTAATTGTATTTTACAAAAGTATGCCACTGTTTTTACTTATTTATAACTTAAATCATTATATTCTCAATTAATCGTAATCTCATAACAATGAACCATATTAAAGAACTACCTAAGTACTTACAAAAGTTTTCAAATCTATGCATTATGTTTTAAGTTATCATTTAATATCTTTGGAAGATTTCTAGTTAGAACAGAGACTGTGTCTCCTCTAGGCATCCTGTAACATTTAGAAACACAGTGATCACCAATAATTAACATTTCAAAACCCAGTAACTCCCTAAGGTAATAATGCTGATTTTTAAGTTCCTTCTAAAACAGTTAGCAATGTCTTTTGAACACCCTAGCAATTAGCAATCCTAAAAAGAATATTTAAAAATACAAATTAACAGTTCTTAAAAAGGAAGGACTTTATAAACTCTTGAAACTATCTTGACTTCTACACAGGTGCTGATATTGAGTGGGTGTTCCTAGTATAGTCAAGAACCATCATCTTGAGTTATCTATAATTTCCTGAAGCATACAAAATAAGTAATTATCTTGAATAAAGAGAGCTCAATTATAAAATTAAATTTAAATCTAATTTCTCATGATATTTCTTCTTAATAAAATAGATATTTTTTATATATGCAACAAATGGTAAAATAAATTCACATCTGTGAGATATCTATATTTAGAGTTTATATTTTATTGCAGAGAATATTAGCTATTTGATTAAAAGATATTCTTACAGATACAAACATGTGATCATTTAACCATAAAATGTTTTAAAATATGTTTTTTTTTTCATTCTTAGTCTGATCCCTAAATATTGATTTATGAATACACTTTGGCATATATTTGGCTTCATGGAAGAAGCAAAAGATTTAGACATGTACAGAGTATCGGAGATGCAGTCCTTATTGTAGGAGTCTATTGAAAAGAGATGGATTCATGAACAAACATGTTGATCTATTCTGAAAATGGTAACTTTACTTACACTTAAGAAAATGTAACTCTGAAAAAAGGCATTGTTTTGCAAGGAGTAGAGTGAAGTATCATTATTAAGAAGAGATTTATTCCTGCATGACAGGTTTGCCAGAATTCTCTACAAACTTTCTTTAAACTGTTAAAGAGATAATAGGTCACAGTAAGAGTATGGATATATCTGTTCCTCTGGTATCTATAAGTTGAACACAACTGCAATAGTGAATAGTAAGCATACATAGACTTCTCCCTCAGCATTAGGGGAAAAAAAAAAAAAAAAGGAGGTGGAGGGTGCCAGGGTGTCTGCTTTTGGCTAAGGTCATGATCTCAGAGTCCTGGGATTGAGCCCTGGCATTGGTCTCCCTGCTCAGCAGAGAGTCTGCTTTTCCTCCTCCCTCTACCCCTGCCCCCTGCTCACGCTCTCTCTGTCTTTCTCTCAAATAAATAAATAAAACCTTAAAAAAAAAAAAAAAAAAGAATTCTCCCTTGGCAAGGAAAGGGCAGATTCTACCTCACTAGCCGAACTCTTTTTTTTAATATTTTTTGAGGAGAAAAATATTTTATTCCAAAGTAAAAATAATAGCTGACTTCTTATTAGTGATAATTCAGGTTATGATCAATATGAAGCTCCTAAGTTGTTAGAAAATAAGAAAATAAATAAACAAGTAAGCAAAGAGAAAAAATAAATAAAATAATAACAATTGCCAAATATTTCAATTTATTCCAATGCTATCTACTTTCTGTGATTTGACTTGTATGCTTCTCATAGTTCTGTGAGACCTTATTTTGCTGCTCCCCTTGATGGTCCTCCATAAGATATGACCCCTGCTGCCCTACCATTCAAGGACTCAGCGAAATTTACTTTCTCTCTGGAATGCTGCTTCCAAAGTCACTGAGACATTAGTCAAAGGAAACCTTGTAACACTAATAAAACAAATATTCCTTGATAGTCTTATTTGGATGTAGTAGAAGCCAATAGAATGGAAGACAACAGAGAAATATCCAAAATGGTCATTTGTTGTTTCAAAACCCAATTAAAAAGAATTGCTTATTTGGTTCTTATGTTTCCTAATATTTGATTCTTGGTGACTAATTCTTCTTTATGCCTTTTTAACAAGGGAACATACCTGCTAGGGATTCTAAGAATAGTGACTTTCACACGTGGTTACTACATTTTCTAGAAGTTTTCAGTAAAAGACAAGAGGTAAATTTTATTTTATTTATTTTCATTTTTCTTATGGAGAGAGAGCATGTAAACATGAGCATGTGGGGAGGGGCAGAGGGAGAGAGAGAGAGAGACTATCATGCAGGTTCCACACCCAGCACAGAGCCCTAAGTGGGGCTTGATCTCATTACCCTGAGATCATGACCTGAGCTGTCAAGAGTTATTTTATACAACTGACTGAGCCAACAGGCACTCAAATTTTAGATATGATTTAGAAATACTTGTTAATCTTTTTCACTCTGTAGACCTCACTGGCCATAGATTTTCACCATATTAATACAAAAAGTAAGTTTTGCCTGAAAAATATACATTTACAAAAGTTATTCTTAAATATGTACACATCTTATAACAGAACTCTAAACCATAAGAAACAGAATATGTTGGACTTCCGCAACCATTGCTGGAGATTTTTATACCACTCTCTTACCAGTTGATAAAACAAATAGGAGAATACAAAATAAAGATATAGAAGATTTGATTAACATTGTCAACTTTTTGATATTAATAAAACAACTGTGGGGAAAGAAATCCTTACATGTGAACGCAGTTTGTACTATAAAACAAGTCTCAATAAATATTTTAAGTTAAAATTAGTTGAGAATTGTTTCATGGCCCAAACTGGTTCGCATGTAAGGATATTTTTTATATCCTTATTTTATATGCTTATTTGTCTGATGAATAGTTAGAAATTAATTAGAAATTAGGAATTAATTAGAAATTTCTATCTAATTAGAAATTAATAGGATAGAAATTAGAAATTAATGAGATATTAAGAAATTAGAAATTAATAAGATATCCAAAAATTTAGCAAATATTTAGAAATTAATCAACACATTCTGGATAACCTGCTGGGAGAAGGAATCAGCGGGAAGGGGTACCAGGTTGGCTCAGTTGGTAGAACATGAGACCCTTGATCTAGGAACTGTAAGTTGTAAACCAAAATAAAAAAAGGAAGAAAGAAAGAAAGGAAAGAAGAAAGAAAGAAATCAGAGGGAAATAACATTTGATTTGGAATGAATGACAATAAAAGCACAATATATCAAAACTTATGGAATATAATTAAATTCATGCTTAGAGAATGATGTATGGCTTTAAAATCTAAATAATACTTAGAGGGGCTTCTGGGTAGCTCAGTCAGTTAAGCATCTGTCTCAGGCTCAGGTTATGATCCTAGGATCCAGCCCTGCATTTTAGGAATTTTTGCTCAGTGGGGACCCTGTTTTTCTCTCTCCCTCTGCTGCTGCCCTTCTTGTGCACTATCTCTCCCTCTCTCAGATAAAATCTTAAAAAAATACTTAGATTAAATTATCTAAGTTTTTACATTAAGGAGACACAAAAGTAAGAATAACTTACACCTAAATTAAAAGAGGAAAAAATGAGAGCCGAAGTCAATGAAATACCAAAGAGCAATAATAGAGAAAATAAAACCAAGAGCTATTTTTAAAAAATACTTTAATCAACATTTAGCAAGTCTCTTCAAAAAGATGAAAAAAGAGGGACGCCTGGGTGGCTCAGTTGGTTAAGCGGCTGCCTTCGGCTCAGGTCATGATCCTAGCACCCTGGGATCGAGTCCCACCTCAGGCTCCTTGCTCGGTGGGGAGCCTGCTTCTCCCTCTGCCTCCATCTGCCAGTGTTCTCTCTCTCTCTCTCTCTGACAATTAAATTAAAAAAAAAAAAAATCTTAAAAAAAAAAAGATGAAAAAAGAAAGGAGACACAAATTACCAACATCAGTAATGAAAAAGGACAGATCAGTATATATTGTCCAAATATAAAAAAAATAATAAAAGGATATTATGAGCAACTTTGTGTGAATAAATTTGACAAGTTATGTAAAATGGAAACATTCCTTTAAAAAAATCAGAAAAACTGATACAAGATAATGTAGAAAATCTAAATATCCACATAAGATATTTAATTTGTAATCCTAACTATTCCCATGAATAAAACTCCAGATCAGGATGGCCTTCAGTGAAATAGTTAAAGAAGAAAATATACCAAATAGTTAAAGAATAGTTAAAGAATTTAATAGTTAAAGTTATAGTTAAATAGTTATAGTTAAAAATAAATAGTTAAAGAAGTTAAAGTTAAAGTTAGTTAATAGTTAAAGTTAGTTAAATAGTTAACAAGAAAATATACCAAATCTTTATAAACTCTTTCACAATATAAAAGAGGAAGATAAACGTCTCAACGATTTTCAGGAGACCATTATAATCCTAATACCAAAACCTGACAACATTGTAAGAACAGAAAAACATAGTCCATCATACCTAATAAACATGGATGTAAAATAATTTTTTAAAAGATTTTATTTATTTATTTGACAGAGAGAGAGAGAACACAAGCAGAGGGTAACCACAGAGGAAGAGGGAAAAGCAGGCTCCCCACTGAGCAGGGGATATAGGCTAGACTCCAGGACCCTGGGATCATGACCTGAACCAAAGGCAGACACTTAACCAACTGAGCCATCCAGGTGCCCCTGGATGTAAAAGTCTTTATTAAAACATTAGCAAAACATAAAAAGAATAATATGTTATAATAAGCGGAAATTATCTCCAAATGCAAGATTGGTTAAACATTTGTAAATCAAAATAAACCATCCTATTAATAGAATAAAATAAATATATATCAGATGACAAAATTGAACAGTATTTTACGATAAAACCTCCCAGAACACTTCAAGTAGAATGAAACTTCCTTACTCCTATAAAAGATATCTCTGATAAGCCTACAGATAACATTATAAGTAATGGTAGAGCATTAAACTCTTTTTCTTTGGGAGTGGAACAAGACATGGATGTCAGCTTTTATCACTTCTATTCAACATTATAATGGAAAACCTTACTAGTACAATAAGGTAAGATAAAAAAAATATAAAGGGCTGAGATCATAAAGTGAAAGTTGTACTATTTTTTTTTTAAGATTTTATTTATTTATTTGACAGACAGAGATTACAAGTAGGCAAGAGAGGCAGGCAGGGAGAGAGAGGAGGAAGCAGGCTCTCTGCAGAGCAGAGAGCCCAATGTGGGGCTCGATCCCAGGACCCTGGGATCATGACCTGAGCTGAAAGCAGAGGCTTTAACCCACTGAGCCACCCAGGCGCACCTAAAGTTGTACTATTTTTTTAAATGAATGGCATGATTGTATACTTAGAAATCCCTATGGAATCTACAAAAAGAAAAACCTCAGTAAAAAAAAAAAAAAGTTATATGTACAAAAAATTAATGGTATTTCTATAGTGAACAAATGGGAAATAAAAATTTAAAAATATTTATAATATTAAGAACTCAAGAAATTAGGTCATTCCTAACATAACACATGTTATTCACATAAGAAAGATGTGCAATGGTTATGTTCTAAAGTACAAAATGTTGCTGAGAAAATATTAAAAGACACAAAAAAGTGTAAAGATATATTCATGGATTAGAAGAGAGCATTGTTAATATATTTCCCAAAGTGATCAAAATATTCAAAGTAATCTCTATCAATATTTTATCAGGCTTTGTTAAGTTACCAAGCTGATATTAAAATTTACATGGAATACAAACTATGTAAAATTACAAATATAATCTTGTGAAGAACAAAGATGTGTGATTTACACTATCTTATTTCCAGACTCTTTACTAAGCTAAAGTAATCAATATAGTGTTGTACTGGTATAACAACAGACAAACGGATCAGTGGAGCAAGACAGAAAGCTAGAAATAGACCCAGACTTAAAGTGGCAATTTGATTTTCTCCCAAGGCACCAATGGGAAAAGTTTTGATGTTAGAACAACTGGATGTCAGTACAGGAAAAACAAAAACAAAAACAAAAATAAACAAAAAAACCACCTCACTTCATTAACCTACCATTAGCCTGCTCTTTATAGAAATGTTCAAATCAAGATAAATTATAGACTTATATTCGAAAGCTAGACCAATAAAACTTCTAGAAGACAATATAAAAGAATACTTTCATGACTCTAATGAAGTTAGTCCAAAAATTTTAATTTGACTTTATTAAAATTGAAAATGTATATTCATCAAAAGACACTGTTATAAAAATGAATAGTCACCCCAAAGGTTAAGAAATATGTTTGCAATACATACGTCAAAAGAAAAAAAGACTTTTATTCACCATATACAAACAACATTTGCAAATCAATAATAATTTTTCACTGGGCCTGCCTTCAGAAGAAACTACTTAACCAGAGCCTAACCCGCTGGGATATTATCAGAGCTTAAATAAACTGGGTGGAGGAAACTCTCAACTCCAGCCATCCTCTGGAAAGGAAAAGCATGAGAAATACTTGTGAAGTTCATAGTCCAGAAGTATGGCCTCACTAAGAGACTGAGACTCAGTTGTAGGACAATAGAACATTCCCCACCCTCACCCTTACTACCACATGACTAAAGTCCTATTTACAGCAGTTCCTTTTACCCAGTGTCTCCTGTGGTACTATAAAAAAACAACACAATGTGTACCAAAAAGCAAAAAAGCAATTTTTGAGGACACATAGCAAATATCAAAAGCAGACATGACAGGTATGTTGGGATTATCTGACCAGGAATTTAAAACAACTACTATTAATATGCTCAGAGCTCTAAAGATAAAGTAGACAACATATAAGATCAGATGGTTTATGTAAGCAAAGAGCTGGAAATCCTAAGAAAGAACCAAAAGAAATGCTAGAGATAAAAAACACTGTAACAGAAATGAAGAATGCCTCCAATGGGTTGATTAGTAGACTGGACACAGCTGAGAAAATAATATTTGAGATAGAGGATATATCAATAGAATCCCCAAAAATTGAAAAGCAAAGAATACAAAGACTAAAAAAACAAAACTAAAAAACAAAAACAAAACTAAAAAAACAAAACATAATACCCAAGGGCTTTTGGACAATTGCAAAAGGTGTAACATATACACGATAGGAATAACAGAGGAGAAGAAATAAGCAGAAGAAATATTTGATAGAGAAGTGACTGAGAATATCCCCCAAATTAACATTAGACACCAAACACAGATCCAGAAAGGTCAGAGAACATCAAGTAGGATAAATGCCAAAACAAAAGGAAACAAACAAAACTTATAAAGCATTCACACTATCCACAAAGTGGTATAGTGTCATTTGAAAGTAGACATGGGGGGTGCCTGAGTGGCTCAGTTGGTTAAGTTTTTGCCTTTGGCTCAGGTCATTCCCACGGTCCTGTGATCCACCCGAGTTGGGGTTCCCGCTCACTGGGGAATCCCCCTACTTGTGCTCTCTATCTCTCTCACTTTCTTTCTCACCAATAAAAAATAAATAAATAAATAAATAAATAAATATCTAAAAATTAACATAAAGAAAGTAGACTTGAATGAACTAAATCTATATTACAAATTCTAGGGCAACTACTAAAGCAGAGTAATAAAAGAAATATATCTGATATGCTAGGAAAAGAGAGAAATGGGATAATATAAAATGGTAATTAAAACCACAAAAGGCAGAAAAAGAATGGAAGACAAAACTAGGTACAAAAGACAACAAATAGAAAACACTAACAAATATGGTAGATACTCAACTACATCAGTACTTGCTTTGAACACCAATGGTCTTCACCAATTAAAAGATGTACTGTCAGAGTAGATAAAAAAACTAAACCCAATTATATGTTATCTGTGAGAAACCCACTTTAAATATAAAGACACATAAATTGCAGGTAAATGGATAGAGAAAAATATACCCTGCTAAAACTAATTTTGAAAAAAGCAGAAATAGCTATATTAATTTCAGAAACAAGGAAAGTTATCAGGGTAAAAAGGGCATCACAGGGGCACCTGGGTGAATCAGTGGGTTAAAGCCTCTGCCTTTGGCTCAGGTCATGATCTCAGGGTCCTGGGATGGAGCCCCGCATCAGGCTCTCTGCTCTGCAGGGAGCCTGCTTCCTCCTCTATCTCTGCCTACCTCTCTGCCTACTTGTGGTCTCTGTCTCTGTCAAATAAATAAATGAAATCTTTTTTTTTTTAATAAAAAAGGGCATCACATAATGATAAAGGAATCAACTCTCCTAGAAAACATAATCCTTCGTGTGTGAGTCTAACAACAGAGCATCAAACCATGTGAGGCAAAATCTAATAGAATTGCAAAGAGAAACAGATGAATTCACTATCATAGTTGGAGATTTCAACACCCCTCTCTCAGAAATGGACAGATCTTGCAGATAGAAAACCATCATGGTCATGGGTGAATTCAACATTCAGTAATATCAAAGGTCAGCAACCGAGTTAGAAAGGGGGTTACAGACTTGAACAGGCATATCACAAAAGTTACACAAATAGTTAATATATAAAAAGGTGCTCAATACTTTATATGGAAAACCCAAAAGACTCCAACCCCAAACTACTGGACCTCATACAGCAATTCAGTAATGTGGCAGGATACAAAATCAATGTACAGAAATCAGTTGCTTTCTTATACACTAACAATGAAACTATAGAAAAGGAAATTAGAGAATCAATTCGATTTACTATAGCACTAAGAACCATAAGATACCTGGGAATAAACCTAAAAAAGAGGTAAAGGATCTGTACTCAAGGAACTACAGAACACTCATGAAAGAAACTGAAGAAGACACAAAAAGATGGAAGACCATTCCATACTCATGGATTGGAAAAATAAACATTGTTAAAATGTCTATACTGCCTAGAACAATCTATACTTTCAATGCCATCCCAATCAAAATTCCACCGGGATTTTTCAAAGAGCTGGAACAAACAATCCTAAAATTTGTATGGAACCAGAAGAGACCCCAAATTGCCAAGGAAATGTTGAAAAAGGGAAACAAAACTGGGGGTATCACATTGCCTGATTTCAAGCTTTACTACAAAGCTGTGATCACCAAGATAGCATGGTACTGGCACAAAAACAGACACATAGACCAGTGGAAAAGAGTAGAGAGCCCAGATATGGACCCACAACTCTACAGTTAACTAATCTTTGACAAATCAGAAAAAAATATACAGTGGAAAAAAGACAGTCTCTTGAATAAATGGTGCTGGGGAAAATTGGACAGCTATGTATAGAAGAATGAAACTCGACCATTCTCTTCCACCATACATAAAGATAAACTCAAAATGGATAAAAGACCTCAATGTGAAGCAGGAATCTATCAAAATCCTAGAGGAGAACATAGGCAGTAATCTCTTCAACATCGGCCACAGCAACTTCTTTCAAGGCATGTCTCCAAAGGGAAAGAAAACAAAAGCGAAAATGAACTTTTGGGACTACATCAAGTTCAAAAGATTATGCACAGTGAAGGAGACAGTCAACAAAACAAAGAGGCAACCCACGGAATGGAAGAAGATATTCACAAATGACACTGCAGACAAAGGGCTGATATCCAAGATCTATAAAGCACTCCTCAAACTGAACACACACAAAACAGATAATCACATCAAAAAAATGGGCAGAAGACATGAACAGACACTTCTCTAAAAAAAATGTTCACCATCAGTAGCTATCAAGGAGATTCAAGTCAAAACCACATTGAGATACCACCTTCCACCAGTTAGAATGGCCAAAATCAACAGGACAGTAAACAAGTGTTGGAGAGGTTGTGGAGAAAGGGGGGATCTCTCTTACACTGTTGGTAGGAATGCAAGTTGGTGCAGCCACTTTGGAAAACAGTGTGGAGATTCCTTAAGAAATTAAAAAGAGAGCTACCCGATGACCCTGCAATTGTACTACTGGGCATTTACCCCAAAGATACAGATGTAGTGAAAAGAAGGGCCATCTGTACCCCAGTGTTTATAGTAGCAATGGCCACAGTCGCCAAACTATGGAAAGAACCAAGATGCCCTTCAATAGACAAATGGATAGAGAACATATGGTCCATATATGCAATGGAGTATTATGCCTCCATCAGAAAGGATGAATATCCAACTTTTTAAAAAAGAATTATTTATTTATTTGACAGAGATCACAAGTAGGCAGAGAGGCAGGCAGAGGGGGAGGGAAGCAGGCTCCCCACTGAGCAGAGAGCCCGATGCGGGGCTCAATCCCAGGACTCTGGGATCATGACGGGAGCCAAAGGCAGAGGCTTAACCCATGAGACACTCAGGTGATCCTGAATATCCAACTTTTGTATCAACATGGAAGGGACTGGAGGAGATTATGCTGAATGAAATAAGTCAAGCAGAGAGAGTCAATTATTATATGGTTTCACTTACTTGTGGAGCATAAGGAATAACACAGAGGACACTGGGAGAAGGAGAGGAGAAGCGAGTTGGGGGAAAGTGAAGGGGGAGACAAGCCATGAGAGACTATAGACTCTGAGAAGAAAACTGAGGGTTTGGAGTGGAGAGGGTGGGGGGTTGGGTGAGCCTGGTGGTGGGAATTAAGGAGAGCAAGTATTGCATGCAACACTGGGTGTGGTGCATAAACAATGAATCTTGGAACACTGAAAAAAAAAAAGAAAGAAAAGAAAGAAAAGGTGCTCAACATCATTAGTCATTGAGGATATAGAAACTAAACGTGAAGTGAAATACCATTTCTCATCTACTGAAATGGCTAAAATCAAAAGAGCTGGCCTATTCAAGTGCTGACAAGATTTTGAGTAAGTGGCATGCTTATATATTACTACTCCAAGTGTAAAGCATTATGACCTCTTTAGAAAACTTTTGACCATTTATTATAAAGCAAAGCATATCTACAACAAACACTTCCAATTCTAGGTATTTAATCAAGAGAAATGAAAATGTATGTCCAACAACAGACTTGTACTTGAATTTCCATAGCACCTATGAAGCTCAGAACTGATGACAACCTAAATATCTATCAAATGAAAATGAACAAATTGTGATATATACACAATGAATATGAACAAATTGTGGTATATACAGTGGAACATTCCTCAGAAACAAAAAAGGTATGAATTATTGATACATGCAACCATGGATAAATCTTAAAAACATTATGCTAAGTAAAAGGAGCCAGAAAGAAAAAAAAAAAGCCTGTAGACTGCATTATCCATTTATTTGAAATTGTATCACAGGCAATCCTAATGTATAATGGTAGGAGTCAGGAAAGTGGTTGCCTTTGGGTAGGAGGTAGAGTGGGAAGTGGGGTTAGAGATGGAAAGAGATTCTTTACAAATGGAAATGCCCTAGGTCTTCTTTTGGGTGTTGGTTACAGAAGCCTATACAACTGTCAAAATTTATCAGCTTGAACTCTTACTATTTGTGCACTGATTTATACCTTAATTATATACCCATTACAAAATTAAAAAGTGAACATAACAACATCCTAATCAGCAATTTCACAGTAAATTAGAAAGAGGTTCTCAGATTACTGGTGGTGAATTCCAGATAGACTCAGACATATTATAGGGAATACTATTAAGTCTGTAAATAAACAAGGCATTCTCTGTAAATCAAATAAATAATATATATGCATGCTGTAATTTTTAAGGTTTAGGAATGTTCATGCCTTTGTCATTCATTAAGTAAAAATTTATGTAAAATTGTTGGTGATTAATTTGTAACATTTTAAAAAAATCTAATAGTAACATACAGCTGGTATATTTACATGTATTTTATGTAATAAAGGGTGATTCTGGTGAAATGTTGAGAATATTTGAACTCAGGCAAATGAAACTTTTGTAAACTATAAAATACTGCATAAATCTGAAAGTGCCTCACTGTTATCATCAGTGACTTCTAAGCCTTGGGGATTACTCGCACCTGAATATTTCAGTTTCAGGAAGGAGACCATGTTCAGCAGCTGCACAGTGTAGGAACTGTAATTAACAGGCTTCTGTCACTACAAAAGATATGATGGTGTCTTTGGAAATTCTGACATCATTCAACATACATTCTGTCTCACAAGAATGTAAGGAAAATACTGGAATATTGGGAAACAAAATGGACATGATGTGTTCTCAGTTACACTGTACATGGAGAAGCCAGAAGACATGACTTTGATTCCCAGTTGTTCCAATAAACAACTGTGTGATAACATGGACAAGTTAATTAAATTCTCCTGATTAGGTTCTCCAACTGTAAAAACATCTAAAATTTAAAAATTCTATGGAACTCAAATGAATACGTTTCTTCTTGTGTGCCCTGCGCCACACATTTGGCTAATCCATGGATTTTACACACCATATAGTGTTTTGAATTAAAGTTCTCCTGACTAAACACTTTAATATAACATAGGAAAATAAATTGTGTCTCATGTTTGACTTTTAATTCTTCATCGTTCCATTTTAATGAGAAACATGCAATCCCCCAGCCTCTGGAAGCAGAGCTAACACCAACTAAATCCACCAACTAAGCAGAGAGGTAATGATGATGCTCGTTCTGCAGGCAGCTGCAGACTTGTGCATTTGTTTTAGCAAGCAAGGTATTTTAAGTGCTATTACCACATTTTCCAGGCTGAATAATCTCAGAGTTAAACCCAAAGGAAGGAAAAAAAAAACAGCTGTATAAAACAATTTATTTGGACAACCATTATCTCTTTGTTCACTGTTGATTCTGAATAAATATGAATAAAAACATACTTTTTGTAATTTACTTTTTTATAAAACAAGGATATCATTTCTATTTATTTTTAATGCAAAAGTAGAGAAATGAGGGCTCCTTTTCTCTTCTCTAAGGGTGGTAAAGTCTGAGGGAGAATTATCCTTACAATCAAGTATTCTGTAAGTGCATTATATACTGTTTTTAAAAATTCATAAGTGCTAAAAAATGAAGAAATATTCTGTAAATAGAGATATAGTATGAAGGATAATAATAAAGAAAAAACATTTTTGTAGGTGATTAACTAGGGCAAGTCCATAATAAAAGTTCATTTGCTAAGAATCTATGCAATATATATTATGTGCAAAAAAGAGAGATGGATTTGCTTTTAAACACAAATCACTATGTTGTTAACATTGAAATTCAATACAGATACAGGATATTTTTTACATTTTCTAGATGGACTGAAAGTAATGACAAGACAAGTTATCAGACATTTTGTCTAATATACCATGAAACTACCATTAAGACCCTAAGCAAGATATTAATATATTTTAATTGGATTTATAGTTTCAAAAACTAGAATTATCCTTCCATTTGGATGTATAAAGTATATAGTTTTAGCAATTCTATAATATTTAGAGCTATTTTCATATTGTATAAAGTTTTTGATGTTTATTTAAATTTTTAAAGAATATTTTTATAATATTCAATATGAAGCTTTCTTTAGAGAAAATATTTTTTGATTAAGAAAATTTGATGATAGCACTAATGTTATCTATTTAAAGGTAACACGCACACTTTGTAGAAAAATGATTATCATAGTTTATCTGCCATTATCTTTAGAAAGCCAAATATAAAGTGCCAGATAAATTGCCTTGAGATAAATTCAGAATTTAATATTTCTCACTATGCACAGTTAGAATTTATCTGGCAGAAAGAAAGGTAATTGGTCCAGGTTAATTTTCCTTAGTATCAGGCTAGGGCTGTGTCACAAAAATGCAAAACACATTTTTATGTAGAGATATAACAATTATTATGTCATTCACAACAATGTTAACTATCTTTATAAATTTCTGTCTCTCTCGCTTCCTGGCTCATCAGCTTCTCATCCAGGGTAAACTTCTGTACACTGTTTTCTCTCTACCACCTCCGGAGTGGTGGTAACATCCTCCAGCTCTCGCTGGTCCATCAGTGTCTTAACATTTCTTTCTTTCTGTAACTTTACACACAGATCATCAATTTCTCTTTAGAATCACATGTCAGTGTTACTTCTGCTTCCTGCCAAGATCCTGAATGACATAGTGGGGCATCTAGGTGGAAGAATGTAGCTTGACAAATATAGACCTGTATTTGAGGAGGGTTGCTGGATTGGACCCTAGGTTTCAGAAACATGGCATATAATGGTGGTTGGAGCCAAGAGAATCATTCTGATTTCACAGGTGGAGCATGTAGAGTGCGTAGGAAAGATCCAGAGATAAAATATTTAGAAAAGAGACAAGAAAAATGTCATCTCAGCACAAAAGAACCAGAAGAGAATGGTGTTTGGATGAGAATAGGGGATTTACAAATAAAGTAGATTATCAGGAGTTATAAATAATGAAGAAAGATGACTTGGATACTAAAAAATTTATTGGAGCTGATCATTAAAATGTTTCTTTTGTTGTTGTTATTGTTGTTTTCCGTTGCCAGAAGAGTTTCAGGAAAACTGTACATCTGTTTTTTGTTTGTTTGTTTTTTGTTTTTTTGTTTGGTTTGGTTTGGTTTTTAGGTTTTATTTATTTATTTGTCAGAGAGAGAGAGATAGAGCAAGAGAGCGCACAAGTCGGAGGAGTGGCAGTCAGAGGGAAAAGCAGGCTCCCTGATGAGCAGGGACACAGTGCAGGACTCAATCCCAGGACCCTAGAATCCTCACCTGAGCCAATGGCAGATGCTTAATGACTGAGCCAAACAGGCATCCCTGGAAAGCTGGAGATCTGGAAAACATTTCATTCAATAAAGTAGGTGAGAAAGTACAGTTAAGAATAATGATCTTTATAAATATTGGTGTTTAAGGGAAGAAAAGAATTAGACTAGTAAGTTTGCAGATAACAGGACCTAGGAAAAGGTTTTAGGAGGGCAAGGAAGAATAATTACATTTTAGGGAACTTGATTCATTGTATAAATTTTTAATTTCTGTCCATTCCTTATATTAAAAATCAAAAGGGAGTATCTAAATTACTTTTGCTCTCAGCCTAGCAAATCATAGCCAATAACCCCTTATTTGGGAAAAATGCCACAGGCTAATCCCAGCTGCAAACCCCCCAATATTTGACTATAGAAATTCAGAAACCACAAGAACTTATTTTTTAAAATATACCCAAAATATCCTTGGCATAAATAACATTTTCTTAATTCAACATGATGATGTTTACACTTTTGATCTCATAAAACAGATCAACAGCCATACACAAATCTATAAAAAGTATTCACAAGTTTCTTGTACACACACACACACACACACACACGGCCATGCACAGAGATGTAAAATAATACAGGACTATTCAAGATGTGAAGATTTCTTCCTGTGTTCTGATCAGGCATTTGTCTAGTCCAACAGACATTTTGATGCTCTCATATAGAACTGGTGTTGATTTGTGGTAAGACTTGTTCATATTCTAAATAAGTCAATTGAGCTATGTTTGTAACAATCTGTGACTCATTTCCAATAGCATCTTTTGAGGCATTTGTTTTAAAATGTGACATGTTGGGCTCTGTTCCAGACCATCTGAATGAAAATCTCTTTTGGATTCTTTACATCACTCTTGCCACTATGACGAGTCTATCTAGAGGAGACAACATAATTGTGACAATGACTGGTTGGCCCAGAGAGGTTTCTGGAATGTGTTACCATTACCCAACCAGCATCTGGTTTTTCTAAATTCCTAGATATTGAAGTTTGGGGGCTCATTCATAGATCACAGATATAAATAGCACCAAAGTAAAATGCTGAAGCAGAATGATTTTCGTGATAACTGACAATAATAAAATGTCTTCAAAACAGTAACTCTTTTTTTTTTAAAATAGTACAATAAACAAATGTCACACTAAAATTTAAATGTTTGTACATTTAGGAACAGTTTAGGTAGCTCTAACTGATGAATACGCTATTAGTTTTATTACTTATCTTATGGTTTTCGGGGTCCATTTACTTGAATAACAAATATGAGCAGAACAGGCTGATTTCAGTAAGTTTATCTGGGGCTCCAAAACCATGTGCAAGCCATCTGAGCTACTCTTTATAGTTTATGCTAACCCGAAAACCTCAATAAAATATTTTATTCTTACAGTTGCTCACAATTTATTCACTTAGAAACACATACTGTCCTTAAATACTTGCATGCCCATCTTGCTGAAGATAATGGGATTTGTCTTGGGTAATGCCAGTCAGAATGTGGCTAAATAGACATCATGGAATTTACATAAATCAATAAGTATATATCTTCATTCTTATATAAGGTGAGGAGAATTTTGTTTTCTGGGATCGTTGTCCTGCTTCTCCAAAAATTTTTGCAAAGTATGGTACATAATGCATAAGCCAATATGAAGTATTTGAACAGTAATTGCTTCCATTATTGTTGTACCATCTGCCCTTTTCATGTACCATCATTTCAACTAATCACTTATAATTGTTTTCAAGATGTGTAGAGTGTCTGAAGTTAAATCATCAAAGTGAAATCAGTGGGAGGTGGAACAGTGCCAGAGGTGAACAATGTTGAGAATTTCTAGAGAGGTCTGGTAGTAAAAGGGCAAGATGTGTTCTCCTCCCATTTCCTTCCTACTCCCTTTAAAACAGCGCATAGTATTCTGTTAAGAGGAAACACGGCAAAATGGAGCCCTTGGACTAAGACATCATCCTTCCATATTATCATCTGCCACATGCCTCCTGTACTTTTATGCATCTCTCTTGGCTACATTACTCATAATATCTTTACAATAAAGACGAGATTCTCCAGCAAAAACACTGAAACTAAAAATGATACCAGTCTATGTCATGGTATAGAAGAGCAGGAATGTCCTTACAGCATCAGCTGTATAACCAGTTTTAAGTATTTAATGCTTTCTGCCTACTCTTTTCCAAGTAATGCTTCATAAAATATTAATGCTTAAAATATTAAGTCTTAATGCTTTTCTAGATGTTTTCCCATCATCTGTTGTGGTTTTTCTACTTATCTAATTCATTTATTTATGCTTCTTTATTTATTTCTCTTTATCCCTCCTAAATTTTTATTTGATATTGCAAATTGAAAGTGATGAGTACCTCAAATACTTCAGGTTCAATGTCAGAACTTTTCTTTGATGTAAAATACTTTCATTTTATCTATTTCATTAATTTACTTTAATACATTTTTCTCATCCTCACCCCCTGTCTCTGCACCACCAATCTGTTATCTGTATCTAGGCGATTTTTTTTAAGATTATGCATATAAGAGAGACCATATGGTATCTGTCTTTTTCTGTCTGTCTTATTTCACAGAGCATGACACCCTTGAGATTTATCCATGTTATCACAACTGACAAGATTTCATTCCTTGTTGCAGCTGAATAATATTCCTTTGTAAATATATACCACATATTCTTTATCTATGTATCCATCGATAGCCACTTAGATTGTTTCCATATCTTGGCTGCTGTAAATAATGCTGCGGTGAACATGGGGGTACATATCCCTTTTTATTTTTAATTTCTTTTCAGCGTAACAGTATTCATTGTTTTTGCACCACACCCAGGGCTCCATGCAATACGTGCCCTCCATAATACCCACCACCTGGCTCCCCCAACCTCCCACACCCCGCCCCTTCAAAACCCTCAGGTTGTTTTCAGAGTCCATAGTCTCTCATGGTTCACCTCCCCTTCCAATTTCCCTCAATACCCTTCTCCTCTCCATCTATCTCCCCATGTCCTCCAGGTTATTTGTTATGTTCCACAAGTAAGTGAAACCATATAATAATTGACTCTCTCTGCTTGACTTATTTCACTCAGCATAATCTCTTCCAGTCCCGTCCATGTTGATACAAAAGTTGGGTATTCATCCTTTCTGATGGAGGCATAATACTCCATAGTGTATATGGACTACATCTTCCTTATCCACTCGTCCGTTAAAGGGCATCTTGGTTCTTTCCACAGTTTGGCAACCATGGCCATTGCTGCTATAAACATTGGGGTACAGATGGCCCTTCTTTTCACTACATCTGTATCTTTGGGGTAAATACCCAATAGTGCAATTGCAGGATCATAGGGAAGCTCCATTTTTAATTTCTTGAGGAATCTCCACACTGTTCTCCAAAGTGGCTGCACCAACTTGCATTCCCACTAACAGTGTAAGAGGGTTCCCCTTTCTCCACATCCTCTCCAACACACGTTGTTTCCTGTCTTGCTAATTTTGGCCATTCTAACTGGTGTGAGGTGGTATCTCAATGTGGTTTTAATTTGAATCTCCCTCATGGCTAGTGATAATGAACATTTTTTCATGTGTCTGATAGCCATTTGTATGTCTTCATTGGAGAAGTGTCTGTTCATGTCTTCTGCCCATTTTTTGATATGATTATCTGTTTTG
>PISX010016919.1:30317-44955 GCA_004024625.1 Mellivora capensis | reverse complement strand
ATATACACTATGGAGTATTATGCCTCCATCAGAAAGGATGAATACCCAACTTTTGTAGCAACATGGACGGGACTGGAAGAGATTATGCTGAGTGAAATAAGTCAAGCAGAGAGAGTCAATTATCATATGGTTTCACTTATTTGCGGAGCATAACAAATAACACGGAGGACATGGGGAGATGGAGAGGAGAAGGGAGATGGAGAGGAGAAGGGAGTTGAGGGAAATTGGAAGGGGAGATGAACCATGAGAGACTATGGACTCTGAAAAACAACCTGGTGGTTTTGAAGGGGCAGGGGGTGGGAGGTTGGGGGAGCCAGGTGGTGGGTATTATGGAGGGCACGCATTGCACGGAGCACTGGGTGTGGTGCAAAAACTATGAATTCTGTTACGCTGAAAAGAAATTTTAAAAAAAAATAAAAATAAATAAATAAATAAAGCACTGTTAGCACTAATAATGTATTCAGGCTAAAAAATTGTTCTTCTGTTTCTTTATGTAAGCTGTGCCTCCATTTACCTAATACTGTGAGTATATGACCTGTCTTGACTCCACCATCTCTTTGCCTTACCCTTACGCTCTACCACTAAAAAAATCACAGCTATTTGCAAAGCCTTAAAATACAATGGCAGCTGCCTTCCTGATACATAGTTGGTTGGTACTACTCTAATGACCCACATCTACCCAAAACTATCTATTACGCAGTTACATCATTCAGACACTTGAAGTAAGTCTCCAATTCCTACCTTATTAGTCTATAAATAATGAGTGAAGCTTGTATCCAACATTTTTAACTCCCTTAAATCTGTACATCTCTCCTTAGAAGATCTAATAACTTCGCCTTCATCCTTACAGCTCTGCACACCACCTCAGTGGATATCATGCTTGATTCTATATGGAAACTCAATTCCCACCAAAAAACCTTAAAAATTCTAGCATTTTGCAAGATCAAGTTACATTTTTCACCTCCAACATTGTTGCAAAAATAGTGTTCCAAAGATTAACTCTTGAAAAGTTGCATGATATCACTATAAATAGATGAGATTGCTTTAAATGCAAAAATAAAAATAAAAACCTAGGAAATGAAATCTGCCAGGAAAAAGGTGCATCACAATAGTGTGGCTAAAAGAAAGAAGAGCAGAGTGGGTTAGAATTCAGGGGCTCCGATGCCAGTCCCAGCTCCGGCATGAGGTACATGTGTGCCCCTGAGCGACCTACAAAATATTTATGAGTCTCCTGTGTGTAATGCATCACATGAAGGGCTAGATTAAATTATTTCTTAGGCCTCTTCAAAAGTAACCATCTATGACTGTGGAAACTATTTTTATAAAATGATTAGAATAGTTAGGGTGGAATAAGGAGTAGAGAGAATACTTATGCTTAAGAACATAAAATTTAAAATTTTTCCTCTAAGAATAGGAGAACAAGCACTGGCATTTGTTTCCCTCATAGAAGAGAAAAAGAAACACTTTGATAAACAAAACTTTGGATCTCCTTTCTCAGTCATTTTCAAGAGAAGATTTTTCTGCCTAAGGTTCTCTTCAGGGCAATTTTGACATCCTTGTTCCTCAGACTATAGATTAATGGGTTGAACATGGGCACCACAGCAGTGTAGAATACAGAGGACACCTTCCCCTGGTCAAGGGGTAAAATAGAAGGTGGTTTGAGGTACATAAAAGCTCCGGATCCAAAGAAAAGAGATACCACAATTATATGGGAACTGCAGGTACTGAAGGCTTTGGATCTGCCCTCAGTAGAACTAATATGGAGAATACTAGAAAGAATGAAACCATAAGAGATGAAAATGGTCACAATGGGCACCCCAATGCCGATGGTCACAACAATAAAGACCACCATCAAATTTATATAAGAGCTGTTGCAGGAGAGCTCAAGGAGTGGAAGGATGTCACACATATAGTGATTGACAAGGTTGTCAGCACAAAAGGTTATAAACATTATGTTTCCCATATGGGCCACAGCCCCAAACACTCCCATCCCATAAACACCCAACAAAAGGAGTAAACACACCTGAGGAGACATGGTGACTGTGTACAGCAGTGGATTACAGATGGCGACATAACGGTCATATGCCATCGCCGACAAGATGTAGGATTCAGAAAAGACAAAGAAGCAGAAAAAAAAAAACTGAGTTATACACCCTGCATAGGAAATGATATTTCTTTTTGAGACAAAACCCATGAGCATTTTAGGGGTGAGAGTAGTGGAATAACTAAAATCTATGAAGGACAAGTTGAGGAGGAAAAAGTACATGGGAATATGAAGGTGAGAATTCAGCCCAATCAAGGTTATCAGGCTCAGGTTCCCCACCACCGTGACCACATAGAAACCTAGAAACAGGAAGAAGAGGGGCATCTGGAGTTCTGGCTCATCTGTTAAGCCTGCGAGGACAAACTCTGTCACAGAGGAGGCGTTATCTGCAGCCATTGTGCTCTAGGAGGGAAAAAGAAACAAGTCACTGAGACAGAGAGAGAGAAGGCTACACACCACAGAAGTGCAAGGAGTGACATAAAGAAGACAAGGACAGGAACATATACTGAGTACCAGCTATGGGATAGGTGCTGTTCTAAACGCTGTGTAGCATTGTCAGTATCCCCATTTCACAGATGAGGACCCTGGACCTAAGTGACTTGCACCAGTCCTGGTGCTGCTAAGTTACAGTAGAAGGTGAACTTGAGCAGTCCGGGTCCTGGGGTTTGAGCTTTTATCCCCCTCTGCTACAGGACAGACCAGGTCAGGCAGGCACTCACCTTCTGCTTCCAGTCAAGTGCTGTTCTCCACTGGCTCTCATCTGTCTCTTTCATGGACACTTAAATGGCCCCCGTGAACAGAAAGTGACAACTCAGAGCTCAGACTCTCTGCTTCTGCTTCTCTACTTTGAGGATCAAAACCTCTAGTTCTCTTGCTGAGCTGAACTTGATCTGATTGTGGCTTTGGCTCAAGTCTCCAAATTCTAGGCATGAGACAGCATCCTTTCCTAATGCCCACAGATAACAGGAGACTAAGGAGTTTTATTCTGGATAAGAGATCTTAGGGATGTAGTTACATAGACTCCCTCAGGATCACTGCTCCAGAGACCCCCCTCCCTAAGGAAGAAGAGAATTTGTTTACACCTTTGATAATGTCGGATGTGGCTTACAATGACTGAGCCTTTCATTCTGCTTGCATCTTTGTAAACACAATTAACAACAAAGCCTTATGGGAAAAAATAGTACTTGCTTCCCTGTACTGAGCACTAACTGTGTACCAAACAGTATGGATCCAGTACCCTTAGTACCAAAACCAAGTTTCTAAAGCAATGCACAAAAAAATAGTACCTTGCTTATTCCTCAAAACAGCCTTATAAGTTAGACCTACTAATCTCTCCTTTAAAGTGAGAGGTACACAGCTTCCAGAGTCTTGAGTCAGACCCTCATCTGTCCAATTCTAACCTTCTTAGTCTTAATCACTAAGCACGCTACCTCCCTCTAAGTGACAGTAAAATCTATGAAACAGGATTTTTACTTACTGGGATCTCACAAGAGTCTCTATAGATAAAAACAAATGCATATATAGCTTTAAGGGAATGTAGGAAGTGTTAAAATCAGGAAAGGTAAAATTAGGGGAATCAGACTTTAGAGAAGGATATTCATTATTTCAGTCACATCCAATATATACCAAGAATTATTTGCACCTTCACCAAGCTTTAAAATAAAGAAATTTTCTCCACTACTTGATCCTTCATTTTAAGCTTTGTTATTAAAAATACTTGCCCAACAACTAATAACAGCTTCTATTAAGACCTAAAGGCAGAGAACAGATTCTTCAGGCAGTATGTCAGATAATGGAGAGTTGATGAAAGACTTTGAATGAGGATCCCATTCTTTTAACACCCACCAACTGAACATCTACCCCATCCCTGAAACTCTTCCAAGGCCCAGTGATTTCTTCAGTGAAAAAACACAAAGTGATTCTGCCCTCATAGGGCTTGTATTTAAGTGGGAAAAGACAGAAAATATGTGAAAGAAGGAGGTAAAACTTGTACTATGAAAAGTTATATGAGGAAAAGGAATGCAAGGGACAGGGTTGGAAAAGGCCAAGTTTACAGATTCCAGTTTTAAATAGAATAATCTGACATTCGAGTGATGACTTTGAAAGAGACCTGAAAAGTATTTTTTGGTAAGCTCAGTTACTCTAATAAAACAGTGGGCTTTCATGGCTCAATGCAGCAACTTTCCACAGCATCACATTTTTGTCCTGCACTTTAAACAGTATGTTAGCCCACATTACTGGATCTGAGGGAGGAAATTCTGATGATCATAACAACATAGAGGGTCAAGAGACCTTGATGAGGTTTTAGAGAATCACAAGTCACACAATGTAGGTTATTAGTTAAAGACCAAAAAATTTTGTGTGGCAACTTTTCTAGGGGCTTTTATATATTAAGTATGGCAAATTTTCTATAAAAAAATAGATCTCTATTTGGATAAATTCAAGTGTCAGCAGATGAGTTATGTTTTCTGTTCAGTGTTCAGGGCTGAAAACCTCTGGAGAACTTAAAAAACCAAAATGCAAAGGCAGAAGTCCATCTTCCTCAGGCAAACCCAACTAAAACCCCTGTACATATGCCTGTGTGTTTGTGAGTGTGTGCACACACATCAGTGAGGACTTGCTCACCCTTGGCTAAGACTCAACAATGACAGTGCCTCATCTGTCTGTTTACACTGAGAAATTTCCATGGCCCAGAGCAACTCGAATGAATCCCAATCCCTGTTCTCAATACCACTACACATATTTAAGAAATAGAAAAAACAATCCATTATCCAAAAAAATTAAAGTAAGCACTATAAGTAAACTCTCCTTAAGACCCAAGGGCAAAGAAGACCTCAGAGGTTTATTAAATGTTCACTTTCCTCTAGGAATCTTAGAGGGTTATTGAATACATGATGCAACACCAGAAAAAAGTTCTGAGATTTTTGTTACCCCAGAGGTGGTTTCCATGGGAACTTCATTTCAAATGCATCTAGATTTTATTTCAAGTGAACCAGGGCTTCTATAAAGTCATTTTTACTATTGGCTTATTCCAATACAAGCAGAAAGAAATGTAGAAATAAATCCTCTTGATTAAGTTACTTTTGTTGCAGAACTATCTTTCCCAAAATTTGAATCTCTGTATAATGGATTTCTTGTTCTATTTATTGCTAACACTAAAATATATGTGAGGCATGGATTATAACATACTAATGTGGAAAATATGTATAATACAGTGTCTTTGTATATATACTTCATACACATGCATTTAACCTCATATGTCTGGTAGACCTTCAGGCAGCACCAGAGTGGAGTGAGGTCAGTACCCTTCACTCCACAGAAGAGAAATTCAAGAATAAGCCACAATTCTAACCATAAAGTCAGAGAGAGAGCCTATCCAGAGAGAAAAGATGGCAGCTGAAATGTCTTCAGTTGATATAACCAGTTAGGCTCTTAAGATGGGCATAAAATTAAATTCATCTATCAGAAGTCATATGATCTAGGGGCACCTGGGTGGCTCAGTCTGTTAAGCATCTGACTACTGATTTTGGCTCAGGTCGTGATCCCAGGGTCCTGGGATTGAACCCCCATCGGACTCTCTGCTCGACAGGGGGGCCTGGTTCCTCCTCTCTCTCTCTTTGCCTGTCTCTCTGCGTACTTGAGATCTCTGTCTGTCAAATAAATAAATAAAATCTTCTAAAAAATAAATATAAAATAAAATAAAATGCCATCCTGTTGTCACCCTGAACTCAACAAGTATAAAAATAAGCACATCTTTTTTGTCTCCAAAACAGACATCTGCCCAGCCTTCCCATTCCTTTATTAGATAGGAAGTAGAGAGTGATAAATGGGGTTCATTTGGATCGGTCCTAGTCTACATGCATTTTCCCAGAAAGATTATTGGAAGCAGCTTCTTTCACTATGAAATATATTCCAGTTAAATGAGAAATTGTATGTGAAATCAAACCAATCTCTACAGTTCCTAGCTCTGCCACTTACTAGCTGCGTAGCCTTGGAAACTTGGTTTAACCTCTCCTGAGCTTCAAATTACTTATCTTAAAATGGGGATAATAATTATAAATGGTGCCATTTCCATTACTTAAACATGGAAGACATAAAAATTATGTTGTTGCTATCACCATCATCATCATCATTATCTTTCAAATCTATACCCTAGCATGGAAAAGATATTTTCAACAGCCCTAGCATTCAAGATTAGCTAAAACAGGGAGAGACTAAAAACAGGAACATCAGCTAAGGTTTCACAAGCAGTGGAGATAGTAAAGTAAGAATAGTGCCAAGAGATAAGATCTTGGAAGAACAGGATTTAGTATCTCTCTGGTTTGAGAGAGACGGGAAGAGAAGAAAGAACCACGAATCAAATCTGACTAAAATTTTGAGCCCATGAGTGAGATGGCAGGAATGAATAAAGAGTGGGAGCATAAGGAGCTAGACTTCAGTATAGATGACAAAATTCCAGAGGACACAAGGGTCCCACTAAACTCTAAGTTACAGTTGCCACGAGGGCACTTAGGAGTCCTGTAACCAGCAGACAAGAAGTAGACTCACCATCCTGGCAAAAATAATTGACCCCAATCAGCAAGGAAGGTAGGGCTGCCTTTACTCATGGGGGCAGGAAGGACCATATGTCTTGATATTCCATTTTTATGCTTCCTGGTAGTCCTTTGGCCCATTGTGACTGAACGGATATGGGCAGCAAATCCCAGATACGAAGGGTGTTATCGCCAAAAATTCAAACCCTTTCATAGTAAAGGGATTCCTCTATTTTAGACATTTACTCATGGATCAGTAAATAATGGGGCCTAACTTTATAATTATTGTTAATTTGAATTCATTATTTCCACTTAAAATATATGTGGGTTCTTCTCTAACACTCTCCTACCCCAGTTCCTGTTCCTGTCCTTTCAGTTATAATTTTTCTTTCTCAATACTTAATGTCCACATTATTAGAACTATACAAATAACCATCACCAGCAACCCAAATACTATATTCTAATTATGTTTCCTGTTTGTACTATCTGAAATTTTTCCTGGAATTGATAATAATTTTTGATAATTTAATAATTTTGATAATTTAATAATTGATAATAATCTCTCCTTTGTATTTTCACATGCTGCATAGTATCTATCAAATACTCATCAATATTAATTTCCAAACATATGGGACAATGTGTCAATTTCCTTTTACTGCTGGAGGCTTCTGCCTTCTGTATGTATCTGGAGTGATTGTTTTTGAGACCCCGTGCATGGCCATCAGCCTGGAATTCCCTTTGCTGCTTTCCTGTTAGATCCCCTCTTTCCTAGATCCTAGTATTGTCAAGGAGAAGTCCAGTAGCATTCTCATTTCTGTTCCTTTATGTATTATGTGATCCTGTCTGTCTGTCTATCTATCTATCTGTCTCTCTTGTCCACCTCCCCATCCCACCCCATCTTACAACCATCTCTTTCTCTCTCTCTCTCTCTCTCCCTCCCTCACCTCCTCCCTGAAAACTCTTAGGATCTTCATCCACAGTGTTCTCAAATTTCACAATAATGTGTCTTGGTATGTCTGTTTTCTTTTAGAGTGTTTTTTCACTGTAGCAACACAAATCCTCTAATCCTGGAAATTTTTCTTATACCCTTCATTGATAATTGTCTTACCACCCTATCTCTTTGTTCTTTCTTTCTAGGATTATTATTATTCAGATGTTGGAGTTACTCTCCTCTTTTCTATCCTCTGTGAGCGTTTTTCAGACTTTTGAGAGAATTCATTACCTTTAAGTTCTGCCATATCTATTTTAATATTTTATTATTGGTCTACATAATAAAATTCACCTTTTTAAGTGTATAGTTCAATGCATTTTAATATGTATATAAACAGTAGCACAATCAAAATATAGAATGTTTCTATCACTCCAAAAAATTCTCTCCCTCCTCTTTGAAGACAAATTCCTCACCCCATTTTCCAGGCCCAGACAACTAGGAGTCTGCTGTCACTGTATATTTGCTATTCTAGAATTCCATACAAATATAAGTATCAACTATGAAGTCTTTCATATCTACTTTAACTGAGAACGATGAGTTTGAGACACCCATGTTGTTGCTTGTATCAATAAGGAACAATGCCGTTCCTTTTTATTGGCAAGCTTTATTCTTTTTTTTTAAGATTTTATTTATTTATTTGACACAGAGAGAGAGTAGGCAGAACAGCAGGCAGAGATAGAGGGGGAAGCAGGCTCCCTGATGAGCAGAGAGCCCGATGCAGGGCTCAGTCCCAGTACCCTGAGATCATGACCTGAGCCTAAGGCAGAGGCTTAACCCACTGAGCCACCCAGGCACCCCTGGCAAGCTTTATTCTATTGGATGGCTAACACAATTTGTTTATCCATTCATTTCTTTTTTTTTAATAAATTTTTTTATTTTTTATAATCTATTCATTTCTTAATAGATACATGTACTGATTCCAGTTCGGGGCTTTGATAAATAAAATACTCTGATCATTAACATTCAGTTTATTTTATGGCCATATGCTTTCATTTCTCTTGCGTAATATATAGGAGTAGGAGTAAGATTACTGGGTTGTATGATAAATGAAATTTTAGCTTTATAAGAAGCTGAAAATTGCTTTCAAAGCATCCTTATTATTATGGGAGTTCCACCTTGTCCAAATCCTTGCTAACACTTAGTATGTCAATTTTTGTAATTTTAAACTTTAAACTGGGTGTATAGTTATACCTTATTTGATTTCAGTTTGCATTTCCCTAATGAAGTGCTTATTCACTTTTTTCCATTTTCTAATTAAGTACTTTGTCTCAATATTGAGTTGTAAGCAAAATATATATAATGTGTTTATACTGTTATTTATATATTATATACTCTAGATATAAGTCCTTTATCAGATACATATTTTATAAATATTGTCTTCTAGTATGTGGTTTGCAATTTTAACAGTCTTTTGAAGAGGACAAGTTTTTAATATTGATAAAATCCAGTTTATGAAATTTTTTCTTTTAGGGTTTATGCTTTATTTGTCCTATTTACCTAACACAATACATTTTTTTTCTTATGTTTTCTTCTAAATACTTTCTAGTTTTAAATTTTATATTTCTGTGTATAATCCTTTTTTCATTCATTATCATATGGATTTCCAATTATCCAGTAGCATTTCTTGAAAATAGTTTTTCAGTTGCATTGCTTTCAGTTGCATAGCTAATTTCATTGAAAACAAATTAGCTATACATATATATTTCTAGAGCTACTGTCTATTCCATCAATTTATACTCTATCTTTATGTCAATACTAGGTGTCTTGATTACAGAATCTTTCAAGAAACTCTTGAAGTCAGACAGGGTAAATCCTCCAACTTTGTTCTTGTTTTTCAGCTTTGTTTTGTTTAATTCTGAGTCCTTTCCATTTCCACATAAAGTAAAGAATCAGTCTGTCAACTTCTGCAAAATCATGTTGGGACCTTGACTGTGATTGCATTGAATCAATAGTTCAATTTAGGGAGAATTGATATTTTAACGAGTTTTGATTCTTTCTTTCTATGATTATGCCATATCTGTCCATTAATTTAGGATTATTTTCATTTCTCTTGCAATAGTCTGTGGTCTTCATTATACCAACCTTACAGATACATTGGTAAATTTTCTGCTAAGTATTTCATGTTTTGACACTATTGTATATGGCATTGCTTTTAAATTTCAAATTTTTAATATTTTATTATTTATTTATTTGAGAGAGAGAGGGAAAGCACAGAGAGAGAGTGAGAGGAAGAAACAGATTCCCTACTGAGCCAGGGAGCCCAATCCCTGAGATCATGACCTTGAGCTGAAGGCAGATGCTTAATCAACTGAGCCACCCAGGTGCCTGTTAATTTCAATTTTTAATTGTTTATTACTAGTATATAGAAATACAATTGTTCTTTTGTATTCAGTCTATTATCCTCTAGCCTTACTAAATTCTCCTATTGTTCTACTAGCTTTTCTATAGATTCATGAAGATTTTCTCTATAGAACGTTATATTGTCTGTTTAAATTTCCTGTCCAATAAATATGACTTTTTAATTTTTCTTGCTTTGTAGCAGTTGCTGGGCCTTCCACCACAATGTGTAGGAGTAGTTGGAGATGTCAACCTTGATGCATTCCTGATCTTAGAAAAAAACATTACTTCTTTCACCAATAATTATGATGATTTTCGTCAATGCCCTTTATCAGATTGAGTAATATTTTTATCATGATTTTTATCATGAATGGATGTTGGATTCTGTCAAATGTTCTCTTATTCTTATTCAGATCATTTTTTGGTTTTCCTTTACATTTGGTTAATATGGTGAATCACATTACAATCGACCCTTGAACAACACAGGGATTGAGGTGCCAATCCCACACATAGTTGAAAATCCATGTATAATTTTGACTTCCCCAAAACCTAACTACTAATAGCCTACTACTGACCAGAAACTTTACTGATAACATAAAGAGTTAATTAATACCTATTTTGTATGTTAATGTATTATATACTATAGTCCTATAATAGAGTAAGCTAGAGAAAAACATGTTATGAAGAAAGCATAAGGAAGAGAAAATACATTTACAGTATCATACTGTATTTATTTTTTTAAAATCCATATGTAAGTGGACCCATGCAGTTCAAACCCCTGTTGTTCAAGGGTCAACTATAATTGATTTTCAAATGTTCCTAGGATAAAACCTCACTTTGAAATTATGTAAGATTATTTTTGCATTATGCCAGATTTTATTTGGCAGTGTTTTCAGTTGATTTTTTTTGCATGTAAATTCATAAGGGATATTAGTCTGTTTTTTTTTCTTATGTCTTTATCTGATTTAGGTCTCAGGAATAATATGACCCCACCTTACTCTTACAATTTCCCGTGGGGAGCCAAGGATTCTGTCACTAATGGTCACTTCACTGGACTTATCCCTAGATCCAGGCAACACATTGGTGCTACCTGAGAACTGAATTTGCCATGCCCCTGAGAGACAGGAACACAGGGGTAGTCTTGGCACAGGGTTTTGCCCAATGGCACCTTCTCCATTCTTCAAACTGACTGGGCTGTAAGCCAAAGCAAGAACTGACATTTTTACTGCAGTCTATAGTTTACAAAACACCTTGACACACAATATGTCTCCATTAATCCTCACAAACCTTTCAGACTGTATCATTTTCCTACACTACAGATAATAAAGGTGGAGGGTATATATGATCTGCCCAAAGTCACATAGTAAGAAATGAGCGTTTTGGTGTATCCAATGGAAGGCTTTTACCTCCAAATTTCAAAGTTTGTGATCTTTCTACTACTTTGCCATTTCATCACTTTCCAGCTTTTCTAGAGGATTCTGTGGGTTTCAAAAGCAATTGTACTGTGATTAAAGCATTTTAGAAAAAGACATGTGGCAGAGAGCAAAATTTAACAACCAATGCAGAGAATTTTAGAGGAATGAGAATTGGATCTGTCCTGAAGGTAAAGACTGTGCTGAGCTAATAATCCTAGTCGAGTCTTGGGTCTCCAATCCCACCCAAACAACAAAGTGAAGTAAGTAAACTCAAACTAAATTCAACACCAGTTAAATGAGAGCCTCACAGCTTTCTCTCTCCTCTTTAGCCCCTCCCCCTACACACACACACACACACCTCATTAATAAAAGGACAGTGTAAAGCCACAAGTTTCCACCTACTTAGGAAAAGCAGCCTGGCACGATCACCATTTGAATCATACCCACAAGTCAAGGTCAAGCCTCCCTGTAATTACCAGTGTCCTGGCATGTTATTTATAGAATTACTCCCTGCTTCTAGCCCAGATACTAAAGCTGGTACTGCCAATACTCCCTGCTCAGACCCAGCTGCTTGAAACCATTGTGTCCTCACTCTGCTTATCCTGAGATTCCATCCTGACAGCCGTGCATGCCCACCCTCAACAATATCCTATCACTTGCACACACAACTGCAGAGCACATGCTCACAGGTCCTCCACTGCCTCCACCATCTCTCAAGAGATTATGTCCAGTGCATTCCTGGGGTCTGATAGTCAAATCCATAACTGTGTACTTCCACTGTTGTGATGCCCCTGACATTTTCCCAAGAGTTTCCACCCCAGTGAACTGCTGCCACGGTCCACTTTGGAACTGTAGGCCACATTTTTAGAAAGCACTTGTCTGGAACTGTACTTTGGAGACCAACCAAGAGATGGACCCAAAGATATAAGAAAGATCAGCTTCAATTATTATCATTCCCATAATTTTTCAATCAAAATTATAGAAACAAGCTTTCTTTTTTATGTAGGTTAGTTAGAGAGACCCACAAAAGACAGAGTCATGTGGTACAACAACTGCATCATAACTTTCTCTCACAGAAATCTTTTCTCATGTTGCAGTGGTTTTTTTTACTGCCCAATGATGCTTGACCCTTTTTTTGAAACTAGAAGTGTCCTAGGCTGATAGGATACCAAGTGTGCTTGGCCAGACTGGTCCCCAAGAGGACTTCACTCTAATGGTTGATGTGGGCTACATTATTAGGCAACCCCAACCCTTCAGGTCTCATTCTTTTTTGAAGTGATCGGTTTCATGAGGAGGGACTCCAGCCTCTAACAGGTCTGGTACAGGTGGCCGTCATGATCTTAATGAACTCCATTTTATAATATATATTTTTTTTACATTTAGGAAATTTTTGCCTAATTTGCTATGAGAAAGAATTTCTCCTGTTTTCTTCTAAAAATTTAAAAGCTTTAGCTTTTATATTTAAGACAATGATCCATTTTAACTTCACTTGTGCAAGTGGTAGTATAAAGGCTGAGGTTCATTTTTTCCCATATAGATCTCCAGTTTTACCAGCACCATTTGTTTATTGAAAACAATATCT
Organism: Mellivora capensis; assembly: GCA_004024625.1. Lineage (NCBI taxonomy): Eukaryota > Metazoa > Chordata > Mammalia > Carnivora > Mustelidae > Mellivora > Mellivora capensis. Next base: position 32,054 of record PISX010016919.1, on the reverse strand, counting down.
CTTATTAAATTACCATTGCACCTTTTTCGAAATCAAATGACTATATAAATATAGGTTTATTTTACACTCTATCCTTTTCCACTGATCTGCATGTCTTACTTGATTATTTTAACTGTTTAATAAATCCTAAAATCAAGTAGTATCAATCCAACTTTGTCCTTCATTTTCAAAATCTTTTTCACTATAGCAGGCCTTTTCATATAAATTTTGAAATAAACGTCTCAATTTCTTTCTTTAAAAAAGTTCTGTTAGGATTTTAATTGATACTGCATCAAATCTATAGACTAATTTGGGGAGGATTGCCAACATTGAGTTTTCTAGTCCATGTACATCAGACAACTATCCATTCATTCTTCTTTAATTTTCCTTTGCAATGTTTTGTTTGTGGAGATCTTGAACTTCTTTTGTTAAATTTGTTCCTTAGTATTTTTAATACTATTATAATTGGAATTTTTAAAATTTCATTTTCTAATTATTTATTATAGATACATAGAAATACAGTTCATTTTGTATATTGGCCTATATCCTGAGACTTTATGAAAACTCATTCACTAGTTCTGTTACTTTTTTATAGATTCTTTAATTTTCCACATGCATGATTATGTCATCCACAAAGAAGAACAGATTTACTTCATTTCTGATACATTGTTAATTATTTGTTTCTTGCCTTATTGTACAAGTTAGAACTTAATACACTGCTAAGTAGAAATAAGGATTATAGATATGTTTGCCTTATTCCTGATCTTAGTTAGAAAATATGAAAGACCTTAAGTCTTTCATACTGAATATGATGTCAGCCATACATTATCTAGAGATCCTCTGAATCCAATGAGGATGGTCCCTTGCTGAGAATTTGTATCATGAAAGGGTAACTGAATTTTTCAAATGCTTTTTCTCTCTCTTTTAAAGATGTTATAGGGGCATCTGGGTAGAGGCTCAGTGGGTTAAAGCCTCTGCCCTCGGCTCGGGTCATGATCCCAGGGTCCTGGGATCGAGACCTGCATCGGGCTCTCTGCTCAGCGGGGAGCCTGCTTCCCCCCCTCTCTCTCTCTGCCTGCCTCTCTGCCTACTTGTGATCTCTGTCTGTTAAATAAATAAACAAAATCTTTAGAAAAAAATAAAATAAAATAATAGAGATGTTATATGGTTTTTCTCCTTTTTCTAATTAATATGGTAAATTACATTTTTGCTATCCAGACGTTAAAACAAATATACATTCCCAGAATAAACTGTATCACGATTTATTATGCTTTTACACATTGTTGAATTCAGATTGCTAATATTTTATTTTACTTTGTTAAGGTTTTTAAATCTTTGTTTACAAGGAATATTGATCTGTGTTTTCTTATGATGTCTTTGTCAGGTTTGGGACTCAAGGTAACAAAGTTCTCTTGAGAGATTTGGGAAGCAGTCCCTCCTCTCTTTTTTGAAAGACCTTGTGTACAGTTGAAATTATTTCTACTCTAAGTGTTTGATAGAATTAACTTATAAATAAGCTTGGCTTCAAGTTTCTTTGTGGAAAGACTTTCTATTAAAATTCAATGTTTATAGCAGCAATGGCCACGGTTGCCAAACTGTGGAAAGAACCAAGATGCCCTTCAACAGACGAATGGATAAAGAAGATGTGGTCCATATACACTATGGAGTATTATGCCTCCATCAGAAAGGATGAATACCCGACTTTTGTAGCAACATGGACGGGACTGGAAGAGATTATGCTGAGTGAAATAAGTCAAG
>PISX010016919.1:0-30217 GCA_004024625.1 Mellivora capensis | reverse complement strand
TGAGGGGTGGGAGGTTGGGGGAGCCTGGTGGTGGGTATTGTGGAGGGCACGCATTGCATGGAGCACTGGGTGTGGTGTAAAACTATGAACTCTGTTACGCTGAAAAGAAATTAAAAAAAAAAATTCAATTTATTTAATAGTTAATAAGCTTTCATATTTTCTGTTTTTCTCATTTGGTAAGTCTTAGTAATTGTGTCTTTCAAGAAATATGTCCCCTTCGTCTACTTTGTCTAATTTAATGGCACAATGTTATGATCCTTTATGATTCTTTAATGTGTGTAGAATCTTCACTGATACCTCCATTTTCATTCCTTATATCAGTAATTTGTGTCTTCAGTATAATTTTTCTTTTTTTCTATTATTTTTCTTGATTAGTATGGCTAGATGTTTACCAATTTATTGATCTCTTCAAAGGACAGCTTTTGGTTATATTTATTTTTCTCCACTGGTTTTCTGGTTTCTATTTCATTGATTTCTGTTCTTGTCTTTTTTAATTCCTTCTTTCCACTTTCAAATTTAATTTGGACTGCTTTTTTTAAATTTTTCAAGGTAGCAGAAACAGATTTACTTACTATCTTCTTTTCTAATATTGACATATAAGCTATAGATTTCCCTCTATTTACTACTTAACTACTCCCAAATTTTGGTATGTATATTTTCATGACCATTCAACTCTAAAAATTTCCCAACTTCTCTCATGATATGTCTTTTTTAATCCAATTATTATGTAGAAATACATTGTTTAATTTTTTAAATTTGAGGGGTTGCTTTTTTAAATTTTTAAATTAATTTTTATTTTAATTTAGATTCAATTAGCCAACATATAGTACATCATTAGTTTCAGATGTAGAGTTCAATAATTCATCAGTTGTATATAACACCCAGTGCTCATCACATCACATGCCCTCCTTAATACCCATCATCCATTTAACCCATCCTCCCACCCACCTCCCCTCCATCAACCCTCAGTTTGTTTCCTATAGTTAAGAGTCTCTCATGGTTTTTCTCCATCTCTGATGACTTGCCATTCAGTTTTCCCTCCCTTCCCCTATGATCCTCTGCACTGTTTCTTATATTCCACATATGAGTGAAACCATATGATAATTGTCTTTCTCTGACTTATTTTGCTTAGCATAATACACTCCAGTTCCATCCATGTCGATGTAAATGATAAGTATTCATCCTTTCTGATGGCTGAGTAATATTCCACTGTATATATGAACCATATCTTCTTTATCCATTCATCTGTTGATGGACATCTTGGCTCTTTCCAGAGTTTGGCTATTGTGGACATTGCTGCTATAAACATTGGAGTGCAGGTGGCCCTCTGTATCATTACATTGTATCTTTTGGGTAAATACCTACTAGTGCAATTGCTTGATTGTAGGGTAGCTCTATTTTTAACTTCTTGAGGAACCTCCATAGTGTCTTCCAGAGTGGCTGTACCGGCTTGCATTCTGACCAACAGTGGAAGAGGGTTCCCCTTGCTCTGCATCCTTGCCAACATTTGTTGTTCCCTGTCTTTTTAAGTTTAGCCATTCTGACTGGTGTGAGGGGGTATCTCATTGTGGTTTGAGGGGTTTCCTTATTATCTTATGCTGTGAATTTCTAATCGAATTCCATTGTGGTCAAATCTTGCATAGTTGACTTGTTTAATTAACATGTGTTAAGTGTAGCACAAGATTGTGAGGTTCAATAACAGACCACAGGAGAAGTTGAAATGAAGAAGTTTATTATTCACAGATCCTGGAGAAAGGACACGGCATACCTTGAGGGGACACACAAGAAGGTCAAGACAGAATAAAGACAGAGCATTAGGACCTATGCACACCTTCATTAGGATCTGTGGTGGACTGCTTTGGGGTTCCCAGACTAAGGCCAGATTGCTCAATTCAAACCGAAAGAATGGGGTTTTGGAAAGCTCCCTCGGGGTCTTCTTTCAAGGGGACACTAGAAAAAGGGCCGGAGAGACTGGGCAGCTGGTTTGTCAACATGAGCTGTTGAGGAAATCCTATTAGGTACTTACACTTGCTTGTGACTCTGCAGGGCTCTATTTAAAACATACTTGCATGAAGAGCTACTGTTAGTTTAAGCTGTCTACAGGCTGCTTGGTCAAACAAAATGGAGGTGGACACAGCAATACCATGGATTAAATTGGCAGCATGGTTTCAATTTTTTAAAATTTGTTGAAATTTGTGTAATGCTGTATAATACAGATAATTGTTGAAAACATATGAGTTTAAAAAATATATATGTATTCTTAAAAAAATATATGTATTCTGCCATTATTGGGTATACAAATTATCAGTTATGGGTGGTTAATAGTACTATTCAGATTGTGGAAAAATCATTTATGTTTAGTTTTTCTATTAATTTCTGAGAGAGGTATTAATTATGATAGTACAATTATATATATTTCTCCCTTTAATTCTGTCAAGGTTTGTTTCATATATTTTGAAACTCTGTTTGGGGGCATATATATACTATGATCCCTGATGCATTGTTCCTTTTGTCATTATGAAGCATTCTCCTTCTATACAGTAACATATCTTTTAAAATACTATTTCATCTGAAATTAATGTAGCTACTCCAGCATTCTTGTGTTTCCCTTTTATGGTATATGTTTTTTCATCCATTTACTTTTGCCTTTCTGTGTCTTTATGAATTGTGTCCCTTGTAGATAACATATAGCTAAGTCTTATTGTTTTGTTTGTTTATTTGTTTATAATCCATGTAACAATCTCTACTTCTTGATTGCAGAGTTTAACTAATTAAAGTTAAATGTAATTATTGATATGTTTGAGTTTGGCTCTCCCATTTTAATTTGTTTTCTGCTTGTCCCTCTGGTTTTTGCACCTTTGTTTCTCTTTCCCTTAATTTTATTTGAATATTTTTTATAATTTGGTTTTATATAAAACATTTGATTTTATATATTTTTATAAATATTATATATAAATATATAAATATATTTTATATATCATATAATTTTAAAATATATATTTTATATAAAATATGCATTATATTATATATTATATAATTATACATTATGATTATATAATATCAATATATAGTACATATATATACAAATATGTAATATGTAAAATTTATTACAAATATATAATATTTTTATAATTTGATATGTATACAAAATGCCCCTACGTATGTTATAAACCCCACAATAAGATGTTATAGTTTTGTTAAACAGTAATGTGGTTTCTAAAGTTGAGAAAGTCTCATAAATAAAAATAATCTTTTTTTTTTATTGTGGTCAAAAAAACATACAAAATTTACCCATACATTAAATGTACAGTGCAGGGGGTGCCTGGGTGCCCCTGTCTTCAGGTCAGGTCATAGCCCAGAGTCCTGGGATTGAGCCCTGCATCGGGCTTTCTGCTCGGTGAGGAGCCTTCTTCCCCCTCTCTCTCTCTGCCTGCCTCTCTGCCTGCTTGTGATCTCTGTCAAGTAAGTCAATAAAATCTTTAAAAAAATAAAAAATAAATAAATGTACAGTACAGTTGGTGTTAACTGTGCACATTTGTGTGCAACAGATCTCTAGAACGTTTTCTCCTTGCAAAACTCTATATCTGTTGAAAAACAACTCCCCCTTCCCTTTTCCCAGGCCCCTCTGGCAACCACCATTCTACTTTATGTTTCTAAGAATTTTACTACTTTAAATACCTCATATAAGTGGAATCATGCAATATTTGTCTTTTTTACTGGCTTATTTCTCTTTGCTTGATATCCTTAAGGTTCATCTATGTAATAGCATGGGACAGAATTTCCTTCTCTTTAAGGCTGAATCATATTCTACTGTATGGATATAGCACATATTCTTTATCCATTCAGCTGTTGTATATGCTGTTGATACAGCATATACTGTTGATGGACATTTCCATGCTTCTACCTCTTGGTTATTGTGAATAACACTGCAGTGAACACAGATGTGTGATTATCTCCTTGAGATCCTATTTTCAATTCATTTGGGTATATACCGAGTTATTTTTCAGATACTTTCCATTTTTAGTGTTCTTATTTTTATTCTTTTCTCTTTTTTTTAAATTTTATTTATTTATTTGACATACAGAGATCACAAGTAGGCAGAGAGGCAGGCAGAGAGAGAGGGGGAAGCAGGCTCCCTGCTGAGCAGAGATCCCAATGCGGGCTCCATTCCAGGACTCAGATCATGACCTGAGCCAAAGGCAGAGGCTTAACCCACTGTTAAGCCTCCCAGGTGCCACAGTTCTTTTCTTCTTTTTAAGGATCCAAGTTTTCATCTGACATCATTTTCTGAAAACCTGAAGAATTTCTTCATCATTTCTTGCATTGCAGCTCGTCTATTTTTCTCTTAACTAAAAATTCCTTATTTTGCTTTCATTCTTGAATGTTTTTGCTAAATATAGAATTCTGGGTTGACAGTGTGTTTGTTTAGCACTTTAAAGTTGTTGCTACACTCTCTTTGGGCTTTCATGGTTTCTGATGAGAAATTAGCCAATGTACTCTCTATGCAATATTTTGATTTTCTCTTGCTGATTTTTATGATTCTTCATCTTTGACTTAAACAGTTTTGCTGTGATTTGCCTTTATTTGAGCTTCTTTATATTAGTTCTATTTGGTGTCCCCTTAGCACCTTATATCTAAAAATCTGTCTTTTTTATCAAGTTAGGGAAATTAAAAAGATTATTTCTTCAGATATTTTTTGTGTCTCATCTCTTTTTTCTCCATTCAGTATTACAATTAAACATATTTTTGACCATTTGGTGTATTCTAATAGGCCTGTGAGATTCTATTCATAATATTCAACCTTCTTCTATGTATTTCACCTTAGGTAATTTCTATTGGTCAGTCTTCAAGTTTACTTACTCTTTCTTCTGTCATGTCCATTTAGTTAAGTACATCCATTTTGTTGTTTCAAAAATTGTATTTTTGGGGGGCGCCTGGGTGGCTCAGTGGGTTAAAGCCTCTGCCTTCGGCTCAGGTCATGATCCCAGGGTCCTGGGATGGAGCCCCGCATCAGGCTCTCTGCTTAGCAGGAAGTCTGCTTCCCCCTCTCTCCCTGCCTGCCTCTCTGCCTGCTTCTGATCTCTGTCTGTCAAATAAATAAATAAAATATTTTTAAAAAATTTTTAAAAATTGTATTTTTTCCATTGCAGGACTTATTTTTTAGTGCTTCTCTTTATATGTTGAGATTTATCACTTCTTATCTAAGATTTTCATTCATTGAAAACATAATCTGCTTTACTTTATTGAGGATAGGTATAGCAACTGCTTTAAAATTTCTTATCTCTTAGTTCCAATATCTTGTTCATCTTGTGGTCTGACACAATTGATTTTTTTTCTTGAGAAGGTTTGTCAGTTTTCTTAGTGCTGTATCAGGTAATTTTGGTTTGTATCCTGGGCATTATGAATGTTAAGTGGAGATTCTGGATTCTGTTATTTTTATGTTATTTTTTCCCCAGTGCATTTCATTTCCCTTCTTTTGTCAGATAATCTCTTTTGGTCTGGACTTAAACTACATACTCTATTTCTTGGGCAGTATCCCTCATACCAGTTCACATACTTTGTCTTTATCTGAGCTGCTTTGGGTCTATTCTGCACATGCATGTTTTAGGGTCAGGTGAATCTACTTTGGGGATTCCTTCTCCGATTCATTTGTTTCCATAATTCCCCAAACTTTATTCAGTATTTAAGATTTTTTGGCTACACTTATCTGGTTCTTTGTTCCAGAGAGACTGAGTTTTTCCATGTGGGCACCATGCAGACTGCACTTGGTGCTGGGAGAAAGCTACAAAGATGAGAACTTACTTGGCATTGCTCCCTAACTTCCCTCCTCCAAATGAATGTTCATTCCCTACCAGGTCTGCTTCTGTTCACTTTCCAACATCTTTAGGTGGTTGTCTCTCTAACGGTTTCTAGATTTACTTTTTTTTAATTTTTTAATTCAGAGATGTCATCCAGGAGGGTCAAAGTCCATTATACTCAGAGTTACTTTTTTAAAAATCCATTTTTTAAGTTTTTATTTGAATTCCAGTTGGTTAACATACAGTGTAATTTTAGTTTCAGGTATACAATATAATAATTCAACACTTCTATATACCGCCCAGAGCTCATCACCAGTGCCCTCCTTAATCCCCATCACCTATTTTACCCACCCCCCCCCACCCACCTCCATTCTGGTAACCATCAGTTTGTTTTCTGTAGTTAAAAGTATGGTTCTAACACATGTGCTTTTCTTCATCTTATACTATGTATAACATATATAAAGTGCAGAAACCTTCAGTTCAACACAACCTGTAATCACTACTCAGAAAAAGATACAGAACATTTCTGATATCCTAGAAAGTTCCCTCACGCCACTCTCTACTCAGCAGCACTCCCTACCCAAGAAGGTACCATATTCCATTTTCCTTCTTTCTATGTTACTTTTGCCATTCTTAAACCTTATGTGTTTTGTTTTCTGGTTTATTTTGCTCATGATTATGTCAGGAAATGGATTCATGTAAGTTGTGTGGAATAATACTTCAGGATTTTTTTCTGTGGATTATTCCAATGTATTAATGTACAACTATTTCTCCATTTCATCTTATAACAATAGTTATTTCTTAAAACAATATGCTAGGTTATAATGTTCTAATGAAAATAGAAGAAATATAAATATGGCTTACATACAACAAAAATGTCTGTTGAGTATGATTATTACTTCCAAATTTTCTAGGCAATTTATAAAATAATAAAGGCCATCAGTGCATCTCCAAATTATTTTTTATGGTTACTGAAGCTAATGACATTATTGTTAGTTAATGCATATTTAACATATAACATACATTTATATTTTAAGTGTTTAATATTATGAGGTTCTTTTTTAATCAGTCTACTCATAGATATCTATTTCTCATGGACCTCTTATTGCACTTAATTGCCTATTGAGTTTCCTTAGGTAATCAGTTCAGGAAGTAGTTCATTGTCTGTTTTATAAAATTAGAGAATTGGGTTTTAATGTAATTATACATTTTAGTATATGGTGTCTTTTTGCTTTTATAACAGACTAATAGCCGTATCTTTAATTTATTTTACTTTAAATTTCCATTCAGAAATCATGCCCCATTATGTGTTACTGTTGTATTGTTACTAGGAAAATGTGTTCTCAGGTGTAGGACATACTAGAAATATATTGCAATGAGCATGAATAATAAATAGGTTAACAGCAGGGGGTGGAGGAGGGCATTACAGGAGACCAACTAGGAAAAGCAAAACCCTGGAAGCCCAGTAAAGCCTTGCATATTTGGGCAAAGGCAAGTGATGATATGGGCTGAATCACTGAGTGTATGCAAAGGAGATTGTTGCATTGTTAGAGATGATAATCCCTGGGGCACCTGGGTGAGTCAGTGGGTTAGGCCTCTGCCTTTGCTCGGGTCATGATCTCAGGGTCCCGGAATCAAGCCCTGCATCGGGCTCTCTGCTCAGTGGGGAACTTGCTTCTCCCTCTCTCTCTGCCTGCCTCTCTGCCTACTTGTGATTTCTCTCTCTGTCGAATAAATGAATAAAATCTTTTAAAAAAAGATGATAATCCCTTATCTTACTCTGTGTTCTTTCAGTAGAGAACTAATTGAGACATGAAACACGGGAGTCTCACACACACACACAAAAAAAAGATTTAAAAATCAACTTTAACACTGATAAAGTTAACTGGAGGATGTAGCTTGTCTCCACAGTCACAATGGGATTCTCTCCTTCCCTCATTGCATTCCCCAAAAACATTGTCATTAGCTTCAGTAACCATAAAAAATAATTTGGAGAAGATAAAAGGTAGACACTGCTCTGGAACAATTCATCAGCACTTCCTGTGCAGTGACATTCCTAAATTCAGAGAAGAGACAGAACACTCAACTTGTCATTATCTTTGTGAAGAAGGAGAGGCAGAGAGATGTGTAACTGCTTTGACTCATTTGTGACTCTGTCCTGTGGGTGAGTGAAGTGGGTCAGAGATGACCAAATGAGGTTTTAAATTGCATTCTTCTATTTCATACACAGGCACAGAAGAAATGTGTATCAGGCCTTCCCTACTAAGAGGGATGAAACACATGGAAGAGGAGACAAGTATTGGTTCGGAGGACAGGCCAGTCCTAAAAAGGGGGGCCTACAGGGACTGACCAGTCATTCCCAGTTCAGTCTCCTCATTTCAGCTGTAATGCATCCACTCCTCTTCCTTATGGAAAAGAAGAGCAGGAATATAGATAAAAGGATTCTTCCCATTCCCTACTTTCCTAAGGGCATGGAAAGATAGGTATCCACTTTAGAGGTATCATCTATTTCTGGCCAGAGAAAACTGGCCATTTACAGAGGGGAGGAATCAATTGCTCAAACCAGGTTTCTTTTGTGAATAAACATATCATTACATATCTCACATATGCGCATAGTTATATGTTAAATTATTGCTTCCCAAGTTCCACAAATATAGCTCAGAACTGTTTCACTGTTGAAATATTTATTTTTCAAATCATCTCAAAAAAGCAACTAGAAAATGTGAAGACTAAACTTCTCAAAGACCATTTCCCCTTCAGCCCAGCTGTTTCCCTGGACCCAGCTTATTCTATGCCTACTTCAAGTAAATAAACAAAATGGGAACTATTTGAGGAGGTTACTTTTCCAAACCATATGTAACTTGAAGAAGATAAAAGGTAGACACTGCTCTGGAACAATTCATCAGAACTTCCTGTGCAGTGACATTCCTAAATTCAGAGAAGAGACAGAACACTCAACTTGTCATTATCTTTGTGAAGAAGGAGAGGCAGAGAGATGTGTAACTGCTTTGACTCATTTGTGACTGTCCTGTGGGTGAGTGAAGTGGGTCAGAGGTGACCAAATGAGGTTTTAAAAAACTGATTCTGGGGGCACCTGGGTGGCTAAGTGGGTTAAAGCCTCTGCTTTCAGCTTGGGTCGTGGTCCCAGGGTCCTGGGATCGAGCCCTGAGTTGGGCTCTCCACTCAGCAGAGAGCCTGCTTCCTCCTCTCTCTCTCTGCCTGCCTCTCTGCCTACTTGTGATCTCTCTCTCTGTCAAATAAATAAATAAAATCTTTAAATAAAATAAATTTAAAAAAAATTAAAAACTGATTCTGTAGACCCCCAGCTAGAACCCCTGGGTGCACAAAATGTCAAGGGAGGTGTAAACTCATGCAATGTGGTTAGGTAGAGACAACAGGGACTATTTCCAAAGTATGCATAGGATATAGGAAAATCAGAAAAGACTATGCAGCATCCCAGGACTAAAAATGAGGCCCTGTGACTGTGTTTAGGCTGAATTAGTCACAAAGAGAGTAAGCTCTGTAAGAAGGGCCTCTTGACCTCAATTTGACTCTTGGTGAATGGATGCAGCTCACAGCACTCCTGTAGGAAGGAGGCCAGAGAAATAAATACCCTGCCCTCACTCTTCTTTTCCCACACTGTTTGCTAATAAGAGAGAGTAAGAAAGTCTATTAATGCAGTCTGTATCTGTCAGACACCTAGGGAGAGGGCAGGATAGATAAGCATAGAGAATGGACACACAAGAGCAAAATGAAAATATCCAGCATAGGCAGATCTGCTGGACGTACAAATGAGACCTAAACATTCAGAAATAATGGAATGTTGGAATGTCTCCTTCCAAAGCTGCTTCAGGGACACTAGACAGGAGAGCAAGAAGTTCCCAATATCCTGTTCATTTGGTTTCAGTGGGAGCAACAAGGAGTTGCCAGTATCCTCCAGGAGGTTGAGGGCTATCGAAGAACTGCCAGTTTTTGTCAGAATTAGAATAATACCAGGATAAGTGGAAAGGAATCAGTGGTTCCAGCTTTAAATATCTGGAGGAAAAATGGGCAGAAATCAGGATGCCATTAACAGCAAAACAGACTTCTTCCCTTCCATTATAAGAGGGAATAATTTATTCACAATGAACAAAACCAAAATTTCACTCATATAAGAGTATAAAGATAAAGACAAATGTACTCTGTTATGTATTTTGTTCATGATCACGTATCTAGAGCAGAAAATATTTCCCAAAGGAAGAAAACTCAAGAGAGAAGTGACAAATGGCCAATTCAAATGCAACTTCTCCCTCCTTAATGTCACACCAGTAACATAGAAATACCTCTGCCAGTTGGGAGGTATACCAAATACTTGTTAGTGCTTCACCCACATCCTCTCAGATCCTGTTCTCATTTTGATGCATGCCAGCTTTCAGTATGCCTTCACAAACTCCCAACAGCTAGCACCTGCTTTTATTTGCCTGAGAACACCACTCAGGATGACAGAGCCTGCTTCCCTTGCACAGGAGAGCCCACAGTGCTAGGAAAGTTACATCCTTGGAGTAGCCCTGAGCCCATGACTGATACGTACTGGGATATAAATACTCCAGATCCCTGGCCCTGCTCAGAATAATTCGGAGGCATGTCACACAATATCTTCAAAGACTCCCTGTAGGCTTGAGCCAGAATTGCCCATTATCAGAGCTTGCTTGATGTCACACATTTTCTCAGTCTTCCTCTATCTCACTCCCACGTTCTCAACCGAATTTACCTGGAAATGCTTCCTAACAAATCACTTTCATATATTCCTTCATCTCAGGGTCTTACAAGAAACCCAATCCAAGATGGAGGAGAAGGAAAGCAAATGAAGACTATTGGAGAAGACTGAACACAAAGGAAAGTGGGAGGGAAAAAAAAAATCTGAGGAAAAATTAAAAATCATTACTTTTTAGAAGGAAAATGTTTACAATTCAAAATGTATTATGAAAAAAATTGAAAATAAGTTACACTTGATATATCAGTGTATCTCCGACTCAAAGGAAAAACCTCAGAGTTTTCATGTCAGAAAACTAGGAACTAAGTAGATGGTTCAGCATGACTACTTTGCTATAGAAGATAATAGTGTAGCCCAGTGGTTGGTTCCTAGAGTAGCAGTGGTAGCATCACCTGAGAACTTCTTAGGAATGAAATTTCTTGAGTCCTTCCCAAGACCTACTGAATCAGAAATTCTGTGGGTGGGGCCTGGAATCTGCAATTCAGCAAGCCCTCCAAGTGACTCAGATACATGCTTCAATTTGAGAATCACTGCTATAGCTTCTGGTCCCAAGAGGTGGACTGTGATACAAGGATTTCCTTGATCCAAGGAAAAAGAGACAAATTTGTATCTGCCTCAGGAGAGAGGAAATGGAGAATGATGGAAAGGATGAGTCTGTAAGAGGTGAAGATGGTCAGTCATAATGCTTATGTCTAGAAAATCTACCAGCTTATAAAACAGGTGATGATAGAAAGGAGTTTGGTAAGGTGTGCAGCACATGCAATTTGATGGTGTTGTGATCACAGAAAGACAGACTGACCATTACCACTGGACAGCCATGACACCACTAATATCTATTCCCAGTATAAACCAAGTACCAGCAGAGAACAGACCAGAGTGATGCAGATCCCATAGTGACCCCAGGCCACAACTATTAAAACAGTAACTAACAACAAGTTGCAGTGACTAAACAGCAGAAAAAGCAAAAGAGAAGAGTGGAATCTTGCATTTCAAATTGGTGATGATGTTCTTCCCTGGTATAAAGACCATTATCATTTTAAGTGAAATGATGAAGGAATAGGAGAGGTCTAAGAAGGCAAGTTCATGAGGATATTGAGGAGAGAATCCAGCCCCATTACAATGACCACACTCTAAGAATAAAGAGAAGAACGTAGGATGGATTTCTTGTCCATTTGTGAAACAAAGGAAGTAGTCGCTTTTGAGACATTTCCCTACAGCCCTGCTTTTCAGAGAAGTCATCTGCGAAGGTAGCAGAGAACCTCTTTCTAAGCCACACAGACTCCACAACTCAGAAATGAGAATTCTCATTGCTATAACAGCAGAATGAATAGTCTTAACACAGGGAAGATGAGTACTGTAGGAATGCCAATCTCTTCCTAACTCTTTCTATGCTTATGAAAGCAGTCTGTAGACCTGGCAATTAGTTAGGGGTCTAACATTCTCAGAATGGCAAAACTCTCATCTCATTTTCTTTTCCAGTGAAATTATCTAGAAATCTTGAAAGGGTCTTAAAAAAAAAATCTAGAAATCTTGAAAGCTTCCAAAGACTCTGTGTTATCAAATAAAATGGAAGTTTCCCCAAAAGGTCTTTAAACCTGTGCATGGAGAGAAAGAAGTAAATGCTGTATTTCTGTTGGTTCTATGGAAGCAGTAATGTGCCATGCAGAGACAGCAGGGGAGAATAACACATAACCATGGTGACATTTTTCTAAAGATACCTCACTCTTGGAGGCCAAGAATCAGTACATGTTGTCTATTATTTTGGCTAAAGCAGAAGTTCACTATATGAATGATTCATACTTTTATTCAATAATTATTCCATAATTCCATAATTTGTGCATTTGAAAAAGAATATAGAAACCAAATTATACCCGTCACTGTAAAAAGTTTCCTCTAAAACGTGTTAATTAAATGATGGTGCAATTTTTTCTACAATTTACTTTCTTAAAAAATGCTGTATATTTTCTCACAAGAATGACATGGGATATAGTGGGATTTATTATCTTATGTTCCTTGTTTCTCTTAGTTTTGCATGTGAGTGTGTGTTTGTTTGTAAGTGTACAATACAGTATAGTTAAGTAGAGGTGCTGTTGTACAACAGATCTCTAAGTTATTCATCCTGCATAACTAAAACTTTCTATCCATTGAAAAATTGGAATGGACATAACACCTTCAAATTCAAGTCAGACAGAGTGACTCCTTCCTCCTGGTAGTCTCACGCTTAAATTTCAGGACAGTAATCAAGGCAGATAAGCAGGAGCTAAACCCAGGGTTCAAGGATGCCCTGAAAATCATACATGAAGTCCTCACTGACATGGAAAAGTCAGATTTTGTGATAAAAATGTATCTGAACAGGGTATTACACTCTGAACTGGGGAACAAAAAAAGACATGGGCAAGAAATTGCATATATGACATACCAAAAATTGGCACTGAGTCTGTGAATATGAAGAAAAAGCACTGTTCACTCTCCCTAATTGTGGACGGAAAAAGGGAAAGAGAAAAGGAGGGTCAAAGGAAATTTTTAAATGAACTTTAAGCAGGCTTGGATATGTTCAGAAATAGAAGAGTTTGTGGACACCTGGGTGTCTCAGTCAGTTAAGCGTCTGACTCAATCTCAGCTCAGGTCTTGATCTCAGGGTTGTGAGTTCATCCCCACGTTGGGGTCCACAATGGACATGGAGCCTACTTAAGAAAATAAAATAAGATAAAAGGAAGTAGAATAGGGGCACCTGGGTGGCTCAGTGGGTTAAAGCCTCTGCCTTCAGCTCAGGTCATGATCCAGGGGTCCTGGGATTGAGCCCCGCTTCGGGCTCTCTGCTCAGCAGGGAGCCTGCCTCCTCCTCTCTCTCTGCCTGCCTCTCTGCCTACCTGTGATCTGTCTGTCAAATAAATGAGTAAAGAATATTAAAAAAAAAAAAAACACTTTCTTTAAAAAAAAAAAAAATAGAAGAGTCTGTAGGGGTGGAGAGATTAAAGATCTAAGATGAAATTTTGAGGAAATAAAATCCCAAAGATGAAAAGAGGATGACAAAATTCAATATCTATTCATGCTTTTAAAATACTTATTTGAATCTGGCATTTGGCTGCCTAATCAATTCAGCCTCTGACTCTCTGTTTGGCTCAGCTCATGATCTCAACGTCCTGAGTGCATTAGACTCCACACTCAGCATGGAGTCCATTCTTTCCCCCTCCCTCTCCATTCCCCTCTGCTTCCCACCCCAAGTAAATAAATCAATAAAATCTTTAAAATTCTTAGTGACTCAAGGAATGATGAATAATTTCTTTTTTTTTAAAGTAAGCTTTACACCCAATGTGGGACTTGAACTTACCAACCTTGAGATCAAGAGTTGCATGCTCTACCAACTGAGCCAGCCAAGTGCTCCATGATGAATGTTCTTTAAGATGATAAAATATATGAAATAAACATATATAACACCAGCAATTTAATTTGAAAACTCTAGAGCACTCCTAATTAGAACCAGAAGTAAATCTGAGATGCCACAGTCCTCACTATTACTTAACATTGTATTAAAGGTATTAGAAAATGGAGTTACAAATGGGAAAGGGATAAGAGGCATTAATAATCAGAAGAAAACAAGGGTGCCTGGGTGGCTCAGTTGGTAAAGCAACTGCCTTTGACTCAGGTCATGATCCTGGATTCCTAAGATCAAGTCCCACATCAGGCTCCTTGCTGAGTGAGGAGTTTGCTTCTCCCTCTGATCCTCCCCCATGTCATGCTCTGTCTTTCATTCTCTCTGTTTCAAATAAATAAATAAAATCTTAAAGAAAAAATAATCAGAAGAAAACAGGTAAAATCATCGTTTATAAAAGATTTTATTATATTTTGCAAAACCTAAAAGAATCCGTGGGAAAACTTCCATAAAAAATAATAATTATATTGCAAAGTATAAAATTAGCATAGAATTCAATAGAACTCACATATGCAAATAATAATCAGAAGATATAATGAAAGAACTCTCATTACAGTAGAAAAAATAAAATATAATAAAATTCCCAACCATAAATCTAATAAGAAATGTGTAAAACATAGCAAAAAAATTTATGAAACACTCCTAAAAGATACTGACCTAGTAAGATACACCATACTTCCTTGAGATGGAAGTCTCAAAATTCAAAGATGTCAATTCCTCCTAAGTTTGCTTATAAAAAGCTTAGGATGCAATCACTAAACATGCCATGAGGTTTGGGGTATTTTTTTGAAGCTAGATAGATTAGTTATAAACATTATGGTTAAAGATGAACAACCAGGAAAACCCTAAAAAAAAGAATAACAATATGTGGGAAGTTATCTTCAAGATATGAAAACATTATGAAGCTCCTATAATTAAAGCAGTGTGGTATTGACTTATGAATAGACTGGCAGACAAGCAGAACAGAACAGAAAACACAGAAATAGCTCAAGCGCCTATGAAACTTGGTATGTAATGAAGGCAACAGCTCAACTCAGTGGGGAAAAGATGGACTTTTTTTTATAAATTGTGATAGAACAACTGGATAGCCATATGGAAAAAGATAAATTTGGACCCATTCCTCACACCATATACTGGTACGGTTTGTAAAAAGATCAGACATCCAAGTGTAAAAAAAATGAAATCATACAAACATTTTGAAAAAAAAAAGGAGTGAATTTCTTTATAACCTTTGAGGTTATAAAGGACAGAAGGACATTTCTAAGTATGACTAAAATACCAGAAACAGTAAAAGATTAGTAACATTAATTTTTAAATTTTATATCATAAGGAAAGTCAAAAATCAAATCACAAAGTGGGGGGGGTGATATATGCAATTTATACCTCAGATGAAAAGCTAATGTGCCTAATATGTAGTCTTCTTAAAAACTGAGATCAAAATCCAGCAGAAAAGTGAGGAAAAAGTGTGATGTAACACCAACAGCCATTAAATACATGAAAATATCACTAGTGTTTCTCATTATTAAAGAAATGCTAATTATAACTATACTTAAAAACTGTTCTTGAAATCTCTAAGAGTATACTATGTTAGAGTGACAAAAGAAAGTAAGCACTCCCATTTATTGCTGAGGGAGAAAACAAATGTTAATTCTCCCGAAAAGATTCACAGATTCAATATAATCCCAATCAAAATCGCAACAGGTTATTTTGTAGGAATTTACAAGCTCAACCTAAAATTCATATGGAAACTCAAAGGACCTAAAATAGCCAAATACTTTTGAAAAAGTTGAATGAAGTTAGAGGACTTATACTGACTGATTTCAAGAACTACTATAAAGTTACAGTTAAAAAAAAAAACAACTCTGTGGTATTGACATCAAGATAGACAAGTAGACAAAGGGAACAGAAAATTAAAAACAGAAACAATTGATCTTTAACAAAGGTAGAAGAACAATCACTGGACAGTTATGTGCAAACACACACACACACACACCAAAAAGCCACTTTGATCCATACTTCAACTGTATACAAAAATTAACTCAATATAGATTATACACATAAACATAAAAACCTATAAAACTCCCAAAATATAGAAGAAAATCCTTGTGATCTTTTTTTAAGCAACAAGTTCTTGGATACAACAACAAAGCTACAGTTCATAAAAGAAAAAAAGTGATGAGTTGGACTTCTGAGAATTAAGATCTCTGTTAATAGAATGAAAAGATAAGCCATGGACTATTTGAAAAGTTCATATTCAGTAAAGGATTGAATTCAGAATATATAAAGACCCTTGAGATCTCAGGAATAAGAAATAACCTACCTACTTAAAATTTTTTTATTTAAATTCTATTAAGTTAATATATAGTGTATTATTAGTTTCAGAGGTAGAGTTTAATAATTCATCAGTTGCGTATAACACCCAGTGCTCATTACATCAAGTGCCCTCCTTAATGCCCATCACCCAATTACCTCATCCCCCCAGTAACCCTCAGTTTGTTTTCTATAGTTAAGAGTCTCTTGTGATTTGCCTTGCCCTCTCTTTTAATCTTATTTTATTTTTCCTTCCCTTCCCCTATGTTCATCTGTTTTGCTTCTTAAATTCCACAAATGAGTGAAATTATATTATTTGTCTTTCTCTGGCTGACTTATTTTGCTTAGCATAATACCTTCTAATTCCATCCACATCATTGCAAATGGCAAGATTTCATTATTTTGATGGCTGAGTAATATTCCCTTGTTTGTAGATACCACATCTTCTTTATCTATTCATCTGTCAATGGACATCTCAGCTCCTTCCACAGTTTGGCTATTCTGGACATTGCTGCTGTAAACACTGGAGTGAAGGTACCCTTTCTAATCACTATGTTTTTATCCTTTGGATAAATACCTAATAGTGCAATTGCTAGGTCATAGGGTAGCTCTATTTTTAATGTCTTGAAGATCCTCCACTGTTTTCTAGAGTGGCTTACCAATTTGCATTCCCACAATAGTGTAAGAAGTTTCCTCTTTCTCCATATCCTCACCAACATCTGTTGTTTCCTGACTTGTTAATTTTAGCCATTCTGACCAGTATGAGGTGATATCTCATTATGGTTTTGATTTGTATTTCCCTGATGCCAAGTGATATGGAGCATTTTTTTACGTGTCTGTTAGCCATTTGTATGTCTTTTTTTTTAAACATCTTAATTGTATTTTATTTTTTTCAGTGTTCCAAAATTCATTGTTTATGCACCATACCCAGTGCTCCACACAATGTCTTCTTTGGAAAAATGTCTGTTCATGTCTTCTGCCCATTTCTTGACTGGATTATTTATTTTTGGGGGGTGTTTATTTTGGTAAGTACTTTATGTTTTGGATACTAGCCCTTTATCTGATAGGTCATTTGTAATTATCTTCTCCCATTCCATAAGTTGCCTTTTAGTTTTGTTGTTTTCATTGTTGTGCAAAAGCTTTTTATACTGATGAAGTCCCAGTGGTTCATTTTTGGTTTTGTTTCCTGTGCCTTTGGAGACATGTCTAGCAAGATGTTGCTGTGGCCAAGGTCACAGAGGTTGCTGTTTGTGGTCTTCTCTAGGATTTTGATGGATTCCTGTCTCACATTTCGTTCTTTCATCCATTTGGAATTTATTTTTGTTTGTGGTGTAAGAAAATGGCTCAGTCTCATTCTTCTGCATGTGGCTGACCTACTTTAAAATAAGCAAATAGGTTGGATAAACATTTCACAGAAAAGATATATGGATGACAAATGATCCCGTGAAAAGATACTCAGCAACATTACTTATTAGAGAAATGTAGATTAAAACCACAATGAGATACCACTATATACCTATTTAAATGTCTCCACTGAAGAAGTGGGCCATGCAAAGTGTAGTGAGGACATGGGGAGCTGAAAATCTCAAACACTACTGGAGAAAGTGAACTTCCCTAAGGAAAAGTTCGTAAGTAAAAATATTTCCCCAGCACTTCATTTATCAATGTTTCCCAAAGAAATCTTACCACCAATGGTGAGTTTATATAAAAAAAAATTGTTCTTTTGATTTTCTTATATAATGCTTTATTTCCCATTACATAATACTGTAGATTTATGAACTTATTCTGAGATCACCATCCCTTCCCCATGTGCCCCATTATTAGAATATGATGGCTATCTCCAATGCCTGAAAATTCAGTAGCACTTGCCTCTCCTAATAAGCAAAAGCTTGGTGCAGCCCTGATAACTAAATATGTCCCAACTACCTGGCACTCTGTTACATCCTCCACACCAGTGTCTGTTAGTAAAAATATAATGCAAGCAACATATGTAATTCTCAGTCTTCTAATAGACACATTAAAAAAAAACTAAACAGAAAAATTCATTTTAATAATACATTTTATTAAACATAATAGATCCAAAATGTTATTTCTACATGTTATCAACATAAAAAGTTGCCAGTGAGATAGCTTACATTATTTTTCTTATTAATCTTTCAAAGACCAAGTGTGTATTTTACAATTACATTCCTGACTTGTTGTGTGTCTCAAGTTCAATACTCAGTGCCATACACAGCTAGTGACTGCCATATTGGATAGTGCCAATTATCTTGGGCCACACCCAAGGTAACCCTTGAAATAAGACTCCAAATTCTTTCTTTTAGTCTTTAAATAACATATGACACTTCCACCACACACCTTTACACCCCATAAAGTTAAATTTCTGTCCTCTGGAAGTTCTAATTCACTAAACTATGTCTGTAGGGCTCCACCCACCAAGTCAGTGGACACCATACTTGCCTCTCTGAAATCTAACATACTTTCCAATTACAAACTACAAAATTCATCAAACACTGATCCTGTCATTTTGCCAAGACCAACTCAACAAAATTTTTCACCTCCTACTCTCTTGCAAAATGTGATATATTAAAATTATCCTGTGAAAAGTGCATGAAATTACTGTGAATATATTCATAACTTAAATGTGCTAGGTCAACCAACATGTAAAATGAAATCTTCCAAGAAAGAACTGAGGCAAAAAAAAACATGGCATAGGGGAAAACAAACTGGATTGGGATTCGAGCAAGGATTTCAGTCCCAGCTCTGGCACCAGGTAGTTTTACATTCCTGGGCAACATATGAATGTTTCTGACTCTGCAAAGTGTGATGTTTTATATAAAGGCACTGTATCAAATGATTCCTAAGCCCCATTCAATAATGTTGAATACTCTAAAATTGTACCAATTATTTTTCATAAAATACAGAAGAAAGAATTGGGGGATTTGGGTAAGGGAGAATCAGTCCATTTGGTAAAGAAAGTTAAAATTTCCTCTGGCATATAGTTTAGAAAGAAAGCACTGGAGCTTGGATTCCTCACTTAAAAAAAAAAAAAGTCAGAATAACAATAAGTAATAGTAATAAAAACACAATATAAAAATCCTTGGATCTTTTATCTCAATTTCTAATATTTTTTCAAGAGAAAGTTAATCTGTCCAAAGTTTTCCTCAGGGCAAATTTGACATCCTTATTCCTCAGACTATAGATTAATGGGTTGAACATTGGCACAACAATGGTGTAGAACAAGGAAGACACTTTCCCCTGGTCAAGGGGCAAAATAGAAGGTGGTTTGAGGTACATAAAAGCTCCAGATCCAAAGAAGAGAGAAACAGCAATTATGTGAGAACTGCAAGTACTGAAGGCTTTAGACCTGCCTTCAATGGAGCTAATATGGAAAATGCTGGAAATAATGAAACCATAAGATATAAAAATGGCAACAGTGGGCACCCCAATGCCAATGGTCACAACAATAAAGACAACGAGTACATTTATGTAAGAGCTGTTGCAGGAGAGCTCAAGGAGGGGAAGGATGTCACACATATAGTGATTGACAAGGTTGTCAGCACAGAAGTTCAAAAATAATATATTTCCTGTATGGGCCACACCCCCAAACACTCCCATCCCATAAACACCCAACAAAAGGAGGAAACACACCTGAGGAGACATGGTGACTGTATACAGCAGTGGTTTACAGATGGCGACATAACGGTCATATGCCATCGCCGACAGGATGAAGGATTCAGAAAAGACAAAAAAACAAAAGAAAAAGAGCTGAGTCATACACCCTGCATAGGAAATGATGTTCTTCTTGGAGACAAAACTCATTAGCATTTTGGGGATGATGGCACTAGAGAAACTAAAATCTATGAAGGACAAGTTGAGGAGGAAAAAGTACATGGGAATATGAAGGTGAGAATTCAGCCCAATCAAGGTTATCAGGCCCAGGTTCCCCACCACCGTGACCACATAGAAACCTAGAAACAGGAAGAGGAGGGGCATCTGGAGTTCTGGCTCATCTGTTAAGCCTGCGAGGACAAACTCTGTCACAGAGGAGGCGTTATCTGCAGCCATTGTGCTCTAGGAGGGAAAAAGAAACAAGTCACTGAGACAGAGAGAGAAGGCTACACACCACAGAAGTGCAAGGAGTGACATAAAGAAGACAAGGACAGGAACATATACTGAGTACCAGCTATGGGATAGGCGCTGTTCTAAACGCTGTGTAGCATTGTCAGTATCCCCATTTCACAGATGAGGACCCTGGACCTAAGTGACTTGCACCAGTCCTGGTGCTGCTAAGTTACAGTAGAAGGTGAACTCGGGTGGTCCGGGTCCTGGGGTTTGAGCTTTTATCCCCCTCTGCTACAGGACAGACCAGGTCAGGCAGGCACTCACCTTCTGCTTCCAGTCAAGTGCTGTTCTCCACTGGCTCTCATCTGTCTCTTTCATAGACACTCAAATGGCCCCCGTGAACAGAAAGTGACAACTCAGAGCTCAGACTCTCTGCTTCTGCTTCTCTACTTTGAGGATCAAAACCTTTAGTTGTCTTGCTGAGCTAAACTTGATCTGATTGTGGCTTTGGCTCAGGTCTCCAAATTCTAGGCATGAGACAGCATCCTTTCCTAATGCTCATGGATAACAGGAGACTAAAGAGTTTTATTCTGGATTAGAGATCTCAGGGATGTAGTTACAGAGACTCCCTTCAGGATCACTGCCCCAGAGACTCCCCTCCCTAAGGAAGAAGAAATGTTTGTTTACACCCTTGATGATACTTGATGTGATTTTTAATGACCTGTGGCTACATTTTTCATTGTGATTACATCTTTTTAAGCTATTAATTAGAGCAAGGCATCATGGGAAAAACAGAAATTACTACCTTGTATTGAACCCTTACTGTGTATCAAACACTTTATTGATCCAGGACGCTCAATGAAGGATCCAAAGCAATGCACAAAAAATAATACCTTGTTTATTCCTCACAACAGTCTTATATATTAGACCTATAAATATCCACTTTAAAAATGAGGAGAACAGGGGCACCTGGGTGGCTCAGTGTATTAAGGCTCTGCCTTCGGCTCAGGTCATGATCTCAGGGTCCTAAGATCGAGCGCCGAATCGGGCTCTCTGCTCAGCAGGGAGCCTGCTTCCCCTTCTCTCTGCCAGCCTCTCTGCCTACTTGTGATCTCTGCCTGCCAAATAAATAAAAAAATAAAATCTTTTTAAAAGTTTTGAAAAAAAAAATGGGGAGTACACACAGCTTGTAGGTTCCAGAATCTTGAGTCAAACTCTGATCTACCCAACTCCAAACTTCATAGGGTCCAGGGACCCTGCTGAGCTTCTTAAACAAACACAAGGTATTTAATGTATGTTACTAACAATGCCTAATTTTGTCTGCAGACAACACTTCTACCTACTAAAACTACTGCACACATTGTCAAAATAGTTCTCGGGAAATTATTTCATTCATACAGAGACTAATAAACTTTTACATGGCAACTTGCACTCGATGCCTCTTACAAGGGGCCCTTAATATTAAGGAAGACAGATTTCATACCCAAAAAATAAACCTTGATTTGGGGGAATTTAAGCTTCAGTGTGCCATTGGATTAAATAGGTTTTTGGTCCTGGATTAATGACAAAAGTCCTCTTACAGAAGTTATGAAGTCAAAACACAAAGGCAGAAATCCATCTTCCTTCAGAAAAGTTCTGCTAAAACCAGTGCACACACACTATGTTTGTGTGTGCACACTCATCCGTGAGGACTTACCCACGCTCAGCTAAGACTCACCAATGACAGTGCCTCATCTTTTTTTTTAATGGTTTTTTTTTATTTCTTTTCAGCATAACAGAATTCATAGTTTTTGCACCACACCCAGTGCTCCATACAATGTGTGCCCTCCATAATACCCACCACCTGGCTCCCCCAACCTCCCATCCCCCTGCCCCTTCAAAACCCTCAGGTTGTTTTTCAGAGTCCATAGTCTCTCATGGTTCATCTCTCCCTCCAATTTCCCTCAACTCCCTTCTCCTCTCCATCTCCCCATGTCCTCCGTGTTATTTGTTATGCTCCGCAAATAAGTGAAACCATATGATAATTGACTCTCTCTGCTTGACTTATTTCACTCAGCGTAATCTCTTCCAATCCTGTCCATGTTGCTACAAAAGTTGGGTATTCATCCTTTCTGATGGAGGCATAATACTCCATAGTGTATATGGACCACATCTTCCTTATCCATCTGTCCGTTGAAGGGCATTTTGGTTCTTTCCACAGTTTGGCGACCATGGCCATTGCTGCTATAAACATTGGGGTACAGATGGCCCTTCTTTTCACCACATCTGTATCTTTGGAGTGCCTCGTCTTTTGATTTATACTTAGAATTAACATGTCCCAGAGCAACTCCAGTAATCCTAATCCTTGTTCTCAATCCCACTGCAAAAATGCTATAAACAGAGAAAAACAGTTCATTAAAATGAATGAAATTAAGCTCTCCTTGAGAACCAAGTACAGAGAAGTTGAGGGTTCTCTGAAAGCTCTAAGGGGATTTTGTTACCTCAGAGACAGTTGCCATGCCAACTTCGTTTCCAAATGTATCTCAAACAGGGCTTCTCTAAAGTCCTGTTACCTGATGACTTGTTCCATTACAGCAGAGAACAAAAGAGCTGTTTTGCGCTTTCCATTTGTATAGTACTCTTGCCTTTCCAAAACTGGAATCTCTGAAATGGCTTTCTTCTTATTAGTTTCAAACTTAAACTATATATTATAAATACAACATTACAGGGCATATGAAGATTTACATATACTAAAATGCCTTTGCATGTATGTCTCATGCATGTGCATTGGCTCTCAGACTTCTAGTAAACCATCAAAGTTGCACAAGTATGGTCCCAAATCAGTCCCCACATATCATAGGATTCCCAGCTTCAATAAGAAGCACAAACCTGGCCAGAGAGAAGAGATGACACCTGACCTACCTCCATGTGAAATAGCTTCCTTAGCTCCTGAGAAAATAGATAGAATTCAATTCATCTTTCAGTAATCATCTGTGTCTGCATAGTGGCTACTGCTAATTTTTTTTCAGTGCTCCAGGATTTTTTTTATTTTTACTTTTTATTTAAATTCAATTTAGTTAGCACATATTGTTAGTTTCAGGGCTAGAATTTAGTGATTCATCGGTTGCATATAACATCTAGTGCTCATTACATCAAGTGCCTTCCTTAATGCCCATCACCCAATTACCCCGTTGTTAAGTTGATTTTAATAAATGTATTTGGCAATGTAATATGTGAGGTTCAGAGATACAAAAAACAAACTAACTAAACTAAAAAAAAAAAAAAAAAAACCACAAAAAGTAAAAAACATGATTCCTTGCCAGAAAGATGTTTATAGTCTGAGGCATATAGGCTCTTCTTCCTATCCCTGTCCCTTCATATCTCATATTTCCCAGGGTTCTGCTCTCAATTTTCCACACTAGCTCTACTTCCTTTAATTCTTTTTTCTTTTTTTAATTTTAATTCAATTAGCCAACATACATAGTACATCATTAGTTTTTTATGTAGTATTAAATGATTCCTTAACTGCTTCCTTAAATTTTTGATGAGCTCCTTCCTTTCATGGCTTCCACAATCCCTCCATGTAAATGGCTCTCAAATTTGTGTCTTTATTTCTCCATTCTCTATTAAGTTCCTTCCATGTGTACCCAATAAGATTTTTTTTTTCTGGATATTTCAAGAGACTGTCCTGTGGTCATCTCTGAACTCATCAAGTATATAAACACATGTTCGTTCCTTTCTCCAAAAGTAGATGTTCTCTCAACTTCTCAATTATTTATGAGTGTAACCAATGATGAGGAAGTGAGAGTAGAATTCATAAAGTTATTCTGATCCCACTTTTCCTAGGGCAGTCCCTCCAGAAATTATAAATAGCTTTCCCTTTCACTCTGAAATATATCCTAGTTGAGTGAGAAGTATTCAAAGCATAAGCTCCAGAATCTGGTGGACCACAGCATAAATCCTAGTTCTGTGTTTTAGTAGCTGTGTGATCTTTCAAAATTTAACTTTTCTGTAAGTTTCTAATTTTTAATCTTAAAATGGGGAAAAGAACCACCACTCAAAGTGTTACTTTAATGAGTAAATGATGTTCCTTCTGGCACAAAGAAGATACAAGAAGCAGTTTATTAAAATTATATATTTTGGGGGTGCCTGGGTGGCTCAGTGGGTTAAGGCCTCTGCCTTTGGCTCAGGTCATGATCTGGCTCAGGTCATGATCCCGGGGTCCTGGAATGGAGCCCCACATCTGGCTCTCTGTTCAGCAGGGAGCCTGCTTCCTCCTCTCTCCCTGCCTGTCTCTCTGCCTACTTGTGATCTCTGTCTTTCAAATAAACAAACAAAATCTTTTTAAAAAAATAAATATTTTTATGTATATTATTCTTAAATTTATTAAATAAATAATATTTATTATTTATTATAGTAGTAGTAATAACTGTATCCTTGGCTGAAAGCAGTTTCAGAATGGACTAGAACAGAAAGAAACCAAAGGCAGGGAAACCAATTAAAAGCTTTACAGGAGCATAGGACACCTGACTGGCTCAGTTGGAAGAGCATGTGACTGAATCTTGGGGTCGTGCATTTAAGTCCCACATTGGCTATAGAGACTACCTAAAAATAAATAAAACTTAAAAAAAAAAACAACTTTACACAAGCAGTATAAACAAAAATAAATAAACAGTGCCACATATTATGATATTATGATGAAATACCAAACAGGATTACTTATCTATGTGGCTTGAGAAGGAACAATAGAAAAGTGGCACAAATAAAATTTGGTTAATCTTCCAAGCCCAGCCTATGACAGAAATGGGAAAATAAGGAGGTGGAATGATAAAGAACTGGGTTTTAGACAAGATCATCAACTGCTGATGGGATTTCCAAACAACAATGGTCAGAAAGAGGTAGAAACTGGAAAATCCGAGACTTAGTACAGAGGATTGAGATATGAATTGCAGGATCACTTGAACAGAGGAGATCACAGAAAAAAATAGGAAAATGGCTTCAAGGAGTTGTGTTTAAAGACAGAATAGTTAAAGGGGCACCTGGGTGGCTCAGTTGTTAAGTGTCTACCTTCGCCTCGAGTCGTGATCCCTGGGTCATGGGATCCAGCCCTACATTGGGCTCCCTGCTCAGCAGGAAGCCTGCATCTTCCTCTCACATTCCCTCTGTTTGTGTTCTGTCTCTCACTGTCTCTCTTTCTGTCAAATAAATAAATAAGTAATCTTTAAAAATAGGAAAGTAAAATAAAAAAATAAACTCTAAGTACAGTCCTTATTTCCTGGATGAACCTAAGTAACTTAACCCAATTAATACTTAGTGTACCACTCTAAAACACAGGAAGAAATAAATTAAATAAAATAAAATAATTTAAAAACAGGATAATTCCAAACTGACAGAAATTTATGAAGACTGAATTTACTCCCATGAATATTCATTTAGTAAATATTAGTTGAGTTTACAAAATGTCAGAGAGGTCAAGGTAGAGAAAAAAAAAGATTTTTAATTTTATTTATTTGACAGAACGAGAGAGCACAAGCAGGGGGAGCATCAGAGGAAGAGGGAGAAGCAGGCTCCCTGCTGAGCTCAATCCCAGGACCCCAGGATCATGATCTGAGCTGAAGCCAGAGGCTTCACTGACTGAGCCACCCAGGCACCCAAGGTAGAGATTTTAAGAGTAAGGGATAAATAATGTTGTGTTATGCCCCAAAAATGGGTCCGTGATTAAAGGAGCGTGACTGATATAAAGCGAAGGTCAAGCAAACTTTATTTCATGCCAACCATCAAGAATCTAACCAAACGTTTGGGGACGCACCTCTTACAAGAGAGGGTGACCCTTCTCTGTTTCACAGACTGGCTTTTAAGGGCAAAGGCCATGCGGTCGGGCCTGGCCACGCACAGGTGGCCAATGAGATTGTAACACCCAGAGAAAGCTGCACAGTGATGCTAGGTGACCAATTGAATTACAATTTAGCCTAGTAGACATTTGAACCAGCCTATCACACCTTGGTTAGGATTGGTGCCAAAAGGATCCCAAAGGGCGGGGCCCATACTCCTTGGTAACTAAGGAGACAGTATGCATCCCCCCCACTGACCGGATGTCTCCATCTGGCCTGACCCACCCTTGTATCTGGGCTTTGTTACCTGAGGCTGGTTTCCGGGACTTGTTTTTAAGTAAATCCCCTGGGGGAAGGGGAGCAGGGAAGCCTCTGGCTAAAATATAAAAATATAAAATAGGTCCTTACAGTTGATATAGGAAAGAACATTAGGGTTCAAAGCCGACGGCCAAGAAAAAATTCTTGAGACATCTTTGGTGCAAAAGGTGATTTTATTAAAGCTCAGGGAAAGGATCTGTGGGAAGAAAGAGCGGCAGTGGAGTCCGTGAGGAGTAACCCATTATATGCTTTCAGGTTGCAAGGGGATTAGAAATAGCATTAAGTCTCTAAGGAAAATTTTGGAAGCAAGATTTCCAGGACCTTGTCGGGGGGCTAGCTATTGTCGGGAAATGGTCATTTATTATCATCTAATAAAACCTTAGTCATGAGACCTTTCAGATGTATATTGGTGGGCCATATGTTTGGAGGATGACTGCCAAAACGTATCTTGGGGAGTTTAGAGGTAAAGGAAGTTTCCAAGAGAATTTTTATATGACAGGATCCTGGGGGGATGTCAAGCTAGGATTGCCTTTTGCCCTTAGCAAAGTATTAATATTGAGGCAGTTGAGTCCCTAGAGGAATGTCACTCTGCCTGTTTCAAGGATTTGCCAGTGGGCTGTAGGCTGTATGGAAATTTAATAATTTTTTCTTCTGCCTTAGTTTCCTACATCAATGTTACCAAGGATGCAAGGGGGAAAAAAGAACTGAAAAACAATCTTGAACTAAGGCATTGTCTTGCAAGTGTATTCACTATTCTTCCGTGTCACTCTTGCTGTGCTTTGTCTAATACAGACTTATATTATTCATTATTTCAAAATTATAGTCCAGAAACCCCAACTAGATTAAAAGCTTTTTCAAGGAAAATCCTTGGTCCTATAGCTTTTGGGTACACTAACACAATGAGTACCAATCAGAGTGATGAATACATTATAGATGCTCTTCAAAAACTTACTGAATGTAATGGGCTTGCATGGATATAGGCCATGAAAAGCCATATGGCAAACCCATAATTCCCAGGATAGTTTTTTACTGTCTGAAATAATTCATCAGTGGTTTCGATAAGCAGACTTTTGATCCCTACCCCCAAAAAAGTAATATAAACCACACATAATTAGGTTTACTAAAACGAAGCTTGAAACCTTAAATATGTTGATAATGCCCTCTACACAACAATGCCAGAAGATATCTGCCTGTCAAGGTCAAGGTGTTTGTAAAAGAAACTTCTGCCTTTCTTAAATGTGCTGGCAAAGGAAAGTTTACTAAGTGGCAGAAGTTACTGCAAAGAAGGGAGTGGAGGGAAATTGGAGGGGGGAATGAACCAGGAGACTATGGACTCTGAAAAACAACCTGAGGGTTTTGAAGGGGCGGGGGGTGGGAGGTTGGGGGAGCCAGGTGGTGGGTATTATGGAGGGCACACATTGCATGGAGCACTGGGTGTGGTGCAAAAACTATGAATTCTGTTACGCTGAAAAGAAATGAAATTTTAAAAAAAAAAGAATACCAAACCACCATTAAAAAAAAAAAGAAGAAGAAGAAGAAGTTACTGCAAAGACTACACAGAAAGTTACCAAGCAACTTAAAATTCTCCAGAACCAAGTTCTCCCCCGCCCCGGGGCTTAAATTCAGGAAATGTACTAATAAGTAAAGTTGTATTAATTAATATACAAATACTGTAAAGTCTATCATTTACAAGAACTGCAAAGGGTACAAAAGAAATCAGTGTGCTAGGAAGTACAATATAGGCAGAATGAATCAGGACAAATCCAAAATGACCTTCAAGTGTGGTTTCACGGAAAGGAAAAAGGTAATTTGATGGGTAGAAACAGAGAGATTGTTCTAAACTAACAGAGACTTGTTAATCTACTAATAATTATTAAATTAAGTGTCTTACATGTACAAAGAAATCAAGCAATGTAAAGAAAGTAAAATGCATGGACTCCTCTATAATCTTACTTGCAGCCTTAAATATCCTGCAGTTTCTGAAAGATCTCTGGAAAGGAAAGCCACATACCTTCTCAGTGGTATGTTCCCATGTTTTACAAAGCTTTCTCTCAGGAGCTTCATTTTGGTAGCTTAAGTCAAGAGGCGGTGTGGTGTCCTGCAAGAACCATAGGCTTTGAAGACTGAAGATCTGGCTCAGGTCATACATTCTTGGACAAGGCACTGAATTGTCTTTACCTGGAAATTTCTCCTCTATAAAAGGAATAGATGAAACCAAATGCTGTTAAATTCAGTGAATACTTTCCAGTACTATTTTACCCAACACAGTGACAGCTGACTTCCTGAAATACTCATTTTCCTTTCTAAAATGGAGAAACAGTATTTTCCTTCGTATGCAGGGAAAAATCCAGTTGCTCCCTACTATGTGTCTTTCTCCTCTGAGTGTCATTTACTCCTCACACAGAACACTTCATTCTGACACTTCTGGTCACCCAATGTGTGGGAGTTTTCCCCCACAACAATGAGCAAGTCTCCGTGACACCAGCTGGGTGTCCTACAATGTAACTCAGTTCTGACATTGCTTGGATGACACCTAATCCCACAAGTTAGAGGCTCAGTCCCACAAGAGTGCCCTCAACAGACTCTCTCTCTCTCTCTCTCTCTCTCTCTCTCTCTCTTTTACTCGCTCTCTTCAGACGCCAGTCCCAAGACCAGGTTATCACCTGTGCTTCTAGCAACTGGCTGATCCAAAGACCCTCCCCTTTGGGTTTGCTTAATTTGCCAGAGAAGCTCACAGAACTTAGGGAAACATTGACTTATATTTACGAGTTTATTAAAGGATGCAGATGAGCATCCAGATGGAAGAAATGCAGGGCCAGGTGTGTGGGAAGGCCCCCAGAGCTTCCATGCCCTGTTCAAGCATGCCACTCTTTTACCACCTCATCTTCATCAACCCAGAAGCTCTCTGAACCCTGTGCTCTGGGGACTTTATGGAGGTTCCATCATGTCAACATGTTTGATCAATGGCTCCACTTTCAGCCCTTTTCTTGAGATAAAGGGGGGCAGGGCTGAAAATTCTGAGCTCCTAATCATGGTTTAATCTTTCTGATGACAAGCCCCCATCCAGGAGCTATTCAGGAGCCCACCAGAGCCACCTCATGAGAACAAAGGACACTCCTATCACCAAGGATTTCAGGAGTTCTATGCCAGGAACTGTAGAGAAATACCTATAATCTGCAGAGAACACTATATATTTTCTAAGAGAGATTTTTTTTCTAAGAGAAAAAGAAATCATACTGTTGTTACATGTTTTCACAACATTAATGGATTAATAGCTTTCAGATACTCTAAAAAATTAAATGTGAACCAAGGATGGTTTTATACATAGCCAATCTGACTTCAAATATAAAAGCTGTAGATACACTGCTATTAACTGATAAAAACCCAGTAGGGGATCTTGTTTCCATGAGCTTTTCCTAAGGAAAAGAGTAGACAACAAGCTCTAGAATACCAAAATATTGAACAGGCATCAGTAACATTTAATATTTATCTACTTGTAAATCTAAGAGTAGTGGTTGCCAAGGGCTGCAAGATGAGGGAAATGGGGAAATATTGGTCATAGAGTTCATTATCAGATGAATAAGTTCTGGGGATCTAATGTACATCATGGTGACTATAGTTAATTGTACACTTGAAATCTGCTAGGAGAGTAGACCTTAACTGTTCCCACCACTACAAAAAAATGGTCACTATGTGAGGTGATGAATGGATATGTCAATCAGCTGGATTG
>PISX010016918.1:0-44865 GCA_004024625.1 Mellivora capensis | reverse complement strand
TAGATCAATGGAACAGAATAGAGAGCCCAGAAATAGACCCTCTACTCTATGGTCAACTAATCTTCGATAAAGCAGGAAAGAATGTCCAATGGAAAAAAGACAGCCTCTTCAATAAATGGTGTTGGGAAAATTGGACAGCCACTTGCAGAAAAATGAAATTGGACCATTTCCTTACACCACACACAAAAATAGATTCAAAATGGATGAAGGATCTCAATGTGAGAAAGGAATCCATCAAAATCCTTGAGGAGAACGCAGGCAGCAACCTCTTCGACCTCAGCCACAGCAACATCTTCCTAGGAATATCGCCAAAGGCAAGGGAAGCAAGGGCAAAAATGAACTATTGGGATTTCATCAAGATCAAAAGCTTTTGCACAGCAAAGGAAACAGTTAACCAAACCAAAAGACAACTGACAGAATGGGAGAAGATATTTGCAAACGACATATCAGATAAAGGTCTAGTGTCCAAAATCTATAAAGAACTCATCAAACTCAACATCCAAAGAACAAATAACACAATCCAGAAATGGGCAGAGGACATGAACAGACATTTCTGCAAAGAAGACATCCAGATGGCCAACAGACAGATGAAAATGTGCTCCACATCACTCGGCATCAGGGAAATACAAATCAAAACCACAATGAGATATCACCTCACACCAGTCAGAATGGCTAAAATTAACAAGTCAGGAAATGACAGATGCTGGCGAGGATGTGGAGAAAGGGGAACCCTCCTACACTGTTGGTGGGAATGCAAGCTGGTGCAACTGCTCTGGAAAACAGAGTGGAGGTTCCTCAAAAAGTTGAAAATAGAACTACCCTATGACCCAGCAATTGCACTACTGGGTATTTACCCTAAAGAAACAAACGTAGTGATCCAAAGGAGCACGTGCACCCAAATGTTTATAGCAGCAATGTCTACAATAGCCAAACTATGGAAAGAACCTAGAGGACTGGATAAGGACGATGTGGTATATATACACAATGGAATACTATGCAGCCATCAAAAGAAATGAAATCTTGCCATTTGCAACGTCGTGGATGTAACTAGAGCGTATCAGGCTTAGTGAAATAAGTCAATCGGAGAAAGACAACTATCATAAGATCACCCTGATATGAGGAAGGGGAGATCCAACATGAGGGGTTGGGGGGAGTAGGAAAAGAAGAAAAGAAACAAGATGGGATCGGGAGGGAGACAAACCATAAGTGACTCTTAATCTCACAAAAGAAACTGAGGGGTAATGGGGGGAGGTGGGTCGGGAAAGGGGTGTGGGGTAATGGACATTGGGGAGGGTATGTGCTGTGGTTAGTGCTGTGAGTGTGTAAACCTGGCGATTCACAGACATGTACCCCTGGTGATAAAAATACTTTATATGGGGGCGCCTGGGTGGCTCAGTGGGTTGAGGCCTCTGCCTTCGGCTCAGGTCATGATCCCAGGGTCCTGGGATCGAGCCCCACATCAGGCTCTCTGCTCAGCGGGGAGCCTGCTTCCCTTCCTCTCTCTCTCTGCCTGCCTCTCTGCCTACTTGTGATCTCTGTCAAATAAATAAATAAAATCTTTAAAAAAATAGTTTATATGTTTATAAAAGATAAAAAAATTTTAAAAAAAGAATATATATTGAATGGCATAAGAAGAAATTTCTAATTGTTCTTTTACCCATTAAACAAATAAAATAAAAACTTCCCTCAAATAAACAAATAAATAAATAAAAGTCAGACCCAAATGGCTTCATTGGTTAAGTTTTATAACTTCAATATTATGTCAACTCTTCCAGGTAATGAAAGAAGACTAAATGAATTGAGATTATTATAAGGTTTACATGACACTGACACCAAAATCTGATTTTAAGAAGCCCCAAGAAGGGTACATCATTGGCCAATCCCAATTATAAAAATAAATATAAATATCTTAAATAAAGCATTAACTGACACCAGAAATCTATAACAAGTATAACATACTCTGACTGATTTGACAAAACACATCTATTCCTGAAAAAAAAAAACCTCAGAAATATAGGAATAAAGGAAACTTCTTCAACCTGAAAAAAGACATCTACGAAAACACACAGCCAACATCATACTAACTGTTGAGAATCTAAATGCTTCCCCTTTTTGTGGAACAAGACAAGGATGTCCACTTCATCATTTCTATTCAACATTGTACTCGATGTTCCAGCCAATGCAATAAGGCAAGAAATTAGGGGGCGAGGGGAGGGAGCATGCAGACCAAACACGTTAAACTGTATTTATCTGCAGATGACCTGATTGTCTACGTAGAAAATTAAATGGATTCTACAAAAGGCTACCAGAACTAAAAGGTAAATTTAGCAAAGTTGTAAAATACCAGGTAAATATATAAAAATCAATTGTAGGACTTCTGGTTGTAACCCTGAGAAGAGCTTAGTAACTGTCATTTCCATTGTTATAACAACAAAAGAAATGAACAAAATGAAACTCAAAGACTTTCTGTGACACATTAGAATAGTGAATTACAGAGTAAACTGCCAATTCAAAATCTGAAAAGAATAATCAAGATCTGTTCATCTGAAGCAAAAGCCACTGGAATCACAAATGGTTAAGAGCTTAAATAATTAATTTTGACACATTGCTGGAGGCTGAGTTTGCACTTACATGAGAAGGAGAAGCTCTTAGAGGCCACAGTTTTAGAGGGATCTCTATATTTCAGTGTTTACCTCCTGGAACTCCACTAGGTTCTCACATTAAAGATCTGAGAAAGATCACCTATAACTCTGACAAGGGGGAGTAATTGTGAAATATGCTCAGAGCATGCTCCATAATAAAGGCTTACTCATCAAGTAAAAGGACTTTATCATAGCCTTATCCCAGCAATAAAAGGACATTTCTCCCACTCTACCTTCTCTAGCCTTCCTGTCCCACAAAAGTAGATTAAAAAAAATAAGTTATACCAATGGAAAAACACTTGTAAACATCATAGCTCAAAGACACAGGTCCACCAAAAAACTAAAATTTAAGTACAAGAGTAGAGAACATGTTCCCTCCTCTCACCTAATTGCCACAATAACAGGGCTCCATGTTAATCACAGTGACTCACAACCAAAAGGGCTGCAAGATGCATGCTCTCACCGAGGAAGAGCACCCAAGGAAGCCTAAAGTCAAAAGGAGAAACAACAATCAGGACAGCAAGAATCTGAAGTCTCTGGCACCTGCATCTACAACAGACCTTGAACATAGCTCAAGTGCCAGCCAAATTAACATAAACATTCACACTAAAGGCTTATTTACTTCAGTTAACACTCAATAAAATATGTGTGACTTCAACGAAAAAATTATAAGGCATGCCAAAAGTTAAGCAAAAACACAATGGAAGGATAAAACCAGAGTCAGATATAGCACAAACACAGGAATTCTCAGGAAATTTTAAATAACTATGACTAATTGGTTAAGGGCACTAATGGAAAAAGTAGACAATATACAGTAACAGGGAGGGGGGTAACATAAACAGAGAAATGGAAACTGAGAGAAACAAAAGGAAAGCAAAATACAGTGACAAAAATACAGTGACAAATATAGTGACAAAATAAAAGAATGCCTTTGATGGGCTCATCAGTAGACTGGGCACAGTCAAGCCTAAATCACTGAACTTAAAGATAGGTCAATAAAAACTTCCCAAACTGCAATGCAAAATGCAAAGAAAAAAACAAAAACAAAACAGAACAGAACATCTAAGAACTGTAAGTATAATTCAAATACCAAAAGAAGAAAAAAGAGCACAAGAACTATCTGAAGTAATTATAAAATTAAGTCATGGGGATGAAAAGTACAGTATAGGGAATATAGTCAATAATAGTGTAATAACTGTACAGTGATCCTTGGTAACCACACTTCTTGTGGTGAACATTTCATAATGTATACAGTTGTCAATCACTATGTTCCACACTTAGAAAAATATATATGTCAACTATACTTCAATTTTAAAAATATTTTAAGTAATAATCGCCTAGAACTTTGCAAAGTTAATGCACAGTATCTATAGGCACAGAACTATAAACAATGATGAGAGAAATCAAAGATCTAAATAAATGGAGAAATAGTCCATGTTCATGGATTGAAATATTCCATATCAAGATGTCCATTCTCCCCAACCTGATCTAGAGATTCAATGCAAATACAATTATGATTTCAGACAGCTATTTTATAGATATTTATTTTAGAATCAGAGGTACTGATTCTAAATTTTACGTGGGAAGGCAAAAGACCAAGAATAGCCAATATACAATTGGAGAGAAAGTTGGAGGACTCACACTACCTAGTTTCAAGACTTACTATATAGTTATAGAAATCAAGATAGCATGGTTTGGCAAAAGAATGAATAAAACAGACCAATGGAATAGAATAGAGATCCCAAAAATAGGCCCACACAAATATAAGTAATTGCTCTTTGACAAAGGAACAAAGACAATACTGAAAGGGCAGTCTTTCAACAAATGGTGCTGAAACAATTTTAAGACACCCATATGCAATTTTTTAAGAAAGATTTTACATCTTTCACAGAATTAATTAAACACAGATCATTGAACTTAAGCATAAAATGAAAGACTATACAATTTCTAGAAGAAAATATAGGAGAAAAATATGTACACTTGGATTTGGTAATGAGTTTTCAAATACAACACCAAAAACACAACCATGAAAGTAAAAGGTAAGTTGAACTTTATCAAAATTTAAAATTTCTGCTCTGCAAAAGATACCATTAAGAGAATAAAAAGACAAGGCACAAACGGGGAGAATATATCTGCAAACAACCTGATAACATGTATCCAAAATATTAAAAGAATTCTTAAAATTCAACAATAAGTAAAAAAAATTGAAAAATGGTCAAAGTATCTAAACAGATACCTTACCGAAGAAAATATAAAGATGGCAAGTAACAATATGAAAAGATGCTCCATATCCTTTGTCATTAGCAAACTGCAAATTAAAACAATGAAATATTGCTACACACCTATTATAATGGCTAAAATACAAAAATGTGACAATATCAAATAGTAACAAGGATATGGAGGAACAGAAATTCTCATTCATTGCCGATGGAAATGCAAAATGGTACAGTCACTTTGAAAGAGTTGGCCACTTTCTTATAAAGCTAAATATAGTTTCAATCTATGATTTAGCAATTGTGCTCCTAGGTATTTACTGACCTGATCTGAAAACCTATGTCCATACAAAAACCTGCACATGAAAGTTTCAGCAGCTTTATTCATAATTACCCAAAACGGGAAGCAACCAAGATGTCTTTCAATAGGTGCACGGATAAACACACTATAGTATATACATATGATAAATTATTATTTGGTGACAAGAAATAAGCTATCCAGGTATGAAAAAAAAAAACAGGAATGAACCTAAAATGTACATTGCTAAGTGAAAGAAGCTGGTCTGAAAAGGTTGTATACTGTGTGATTTCAATTATATGACATTCTAGAAAAGGCAAACATTTCCTCAGCCAGATGATAAAGGTCAAAATCAACAGTGATAAATCCTATGGACAGTACATACCCATAATACCCTAGATATATATGTACCCTAAAATGGCATATTGCCTCTATGACCTCTCTCTCAAAAACAAATTACCCAGTCTAATCATGACAAAAACAGCAGACAACTCCCAACTGAGAGATATCCTACAAAATACCTGATCAGTATTCCTCCAAACTGTCAAGATCAAAAACAAGGAAAGTCTGAAACTGTCATAGCCAAGAGAAGCCTAAGGAAACATGACAACTAAATGTAATGTAGTGTTCTGGATGGGATCCTGGAACAGAAAAAGGACATCAGGGGAAAACTAAGGAAATCTGAATAAAGTACAGACTTCAGTTAATAATGCATCAAATAATTCATTAATTCTAGCAAATGTATTAATGTAAGATGTTAAAAAGACAGTAAATTGGGTCTGAGGTATGTAGGAACTCTACCTTCTTCATAATTGTTCTGTTAATCTAAAACTGTTGTAAAATACAAAGTTTACTTTTAAAAACAACTATATTTTCATATACAAACAATAAGCAATCAGAAAGTGAAATTTTAAGATTCCATTTACAACAGCATCAAAAAAACATAGGAAATACTCATAAGATATGAAAAAAGTAGTACAGGACCTATACATTAAACACAACAAAACATTGCTGAGGGAAATTAAAGATCTAAACAATGGAGAGATATACTGTGTTTATGAGGGGGAACATGTGAAATTCTTTAGATGTCATTTTCCCCAAATCTAATCAAATTCCAAAGCAGGTTTTTTTTTTTTGTATAAACTGTGAAAATTATTCTAAAATTAAAATAAAATACAAAGGAATTAGAATAGCCAAAACTATTTATTTTTTTTAAGATTTTATTTATTCATTTGACAGAGATCACAAGTAGGCAGAGAAGCAGGCAGAGAGAGGAGGAAGCAGGCTCCCTGCTGAGCAGAGAGCCTGATGTGGGGCTCAATCCCAGAACCCTGGGATCATGACCTGAGCCGAAGGCAGAGG
Source organism: Mellivora capensis (assembly GCA_004024625.1). Classification (NCBI taxonomy): domain Eukaryota; kingdom Metazoa; phylum Chordata; class Mammalia; order Carnivora; family Mustelidae; genus Mellivora; species Mellivora capensis. The sequence continues at coordinate 38,350 of PISX010016918.1, read as the reverse complement.
CTTAACCCACTGAGCCACCCAGGCACCCCGCCACAACTACTTAAAGAAAGAACAAAGTTGGAGGACTAACATTACCTAATTTGAAGACTTAAAAAAAAAACCCAAAAAACAAAGTAATCAGGCAGGTTATACTGGGATTAAGATATATAAATAGATCCATCAAATAAAACTGATCATCAAGAAAAGAGCTATACATATATATGGATAACTGACCTTCTATAAAGCACAAAAACAAGAAAGGATAGTTTTTCAACAAATTATGGAACAAGTGGATAGCCCTATGCAAAAAAAGGTGAACTTTGACTTGTACCTTGACTATATATGAAAACTTTGACATGAATAGCAGATTTAAATGGTGAGAACTATAAAATTGCTAGAAGAAAACACAAAACAAAAATCTCAGTGACCTTACATTTGACAATGATATCTTTAAGAGTACATGAAGCTGGATATAATTTTTAAAAAATCAATAAATTTCACTTAAAATGAAAAACATTTACTTTAAAAGACAATTGATATAAATGTAAGACAGAGTGGGAGAAAATATTTGTAAAATATACCTGAAGTATACTTAGGTATATTAGAATTATACTTAGAATTTAGAAAGGACTTCACAAGTTGATAATAATATAAACAATTCAATAAAAGTGTGCAAAATATTTGAACAGACACTAAGGAAAATAAATTTATGTACATAAGCACATGCTCAGATGCTCAAAAGATCAGTTATTAGGGAAGGTGAATTAAAACCATAAAACATACCTATTAGAATGGTTAAGATTAAAAAAAATGCATACCAAGTGTTGATGAGGCCACATAACACCTGCAACACTCATATACTACTGGGTACAAATGTAAAATAAAATAGTACAACCACCCAAGAAAAATAAAAGCTTATGTCCATACAAAGACTCATATAAGAATGTACATAAATGTTTTTTTATAGGCCCAAACTGGAAACAACCAAAATGTTCATATATTCACATATGGAATACTACTCAGGAACAAAAAGGAATAAACTATTGATTATACAACAAGGATAAATTTCAAAATAATTATGCTGAGGGTAAGCAGCCCATTAAAAATATGTATATATATATATATATACTATATGATTTCATTTATAAAACATTTTAGAAAACCCAAACAAATCTCTAGGACAGAAAGCAAATCAGTGGTTGTCTAGGGATTGGCAGGATAGTTGAGAGGTTACAGAGGGGCATGAGGAAACTTTTGGGAGCGATGGGTAGGGCCACTATCTTGATTGTGCCGATATACTTACCAAACTGAACACTTTAAATATGTGCAGTTTACTGTATGTATGCCAATAGATTCTAATAATACTGTTAAAAGAAAACAAATTATGCAAAAATCTTCCAAAATATTATACACCTATCTGATAGAATATTTTAGTAAACTACTAAAATGCTTTCCAGGAATTTCTAATGACACGGACAATGCTTATCATATACAATTAAGTGAAACTGGCCAAATATATAACCTAATAGAATGACACCAATTACATAGAAAGCTTACATAACATAGATGGAATATTCCTGGTTAGAAAAAGATCTATATTAATATAGCTTTCACTGAGTTATGGAATCATGGATGATTTACATTTTCTTTACACTTTTCTCTATTCTCCAAGGTTTTTGTTGTGTTGTTGTTATTTTATTATTATTTTTATTTTACCTGAGCCTGTAATATCCTTTTAAACAGGAAGTTTTTAAAAAATTAATGAAGGGAAAAAATTTGAGTCATTATCTGTCCTGAAAAATCATTTCAACATATGTATCACAGACCCTTGAATGATCAAAGAGGGGAATTGGGGAACTCTTCCGTGAACCAAGTATTATCTGTAGACTTAATATTTCACATTCATATGAACTACTATCAAAGGTTCACAGATGCACTGTAATTCAACATTACTTAATTTGTAGAGCTCTATCTTTCATATCAACAGACACTAAAACTGCTAACATGGAGGTCTTCACAAACTTATTCCCTTATATTTATTGCCTGTAGGTTGCTTTAATTGGAATTACTTCTGCTACCATACCAGTATGTAGGAAGGGCTAAGAACCTACTTGGCATTCAATTAAAAGAAGTTCCATTACATTTTCCTACATATTCAAACGCCAAAGTCAAATATGCTCTGTACCCAGAAGGACGTTGTGAAAGGTACTTCAGTTAAACATTAGGCTTTCTGCAAATGTAAGATGAAGAGTACTAGAAGTCTGATTGCTAGTTAAGTATGCCATTACTCGTCTGTAAGTGATCTTTGGGAAATCATTTAATGTATGCTGAGACTTCTACAACTGCTTCATAATAATCCTCTCAGAAATTAAAGTCAACAAATAATTATCATTATAAAATACTCTACAAAAGCAGATCTAGTAGTTAATAGTAAACTAGTTGTTTAAAAGTAATTTACCTCAAAGAATTATTCTCTGCCTTTTGTCTGCCAAGTTCACTTTCAGTATCCATTGCCTTTCTTGCTAGTGATTTCATTTCTTTTTCCACAGTGGTTATGGTTTCCTTCATCAAAGTCATATTTGACATTTGCTCCATACGTTCATCATCAAGCTATGCAAGTAGAATGACAAGGTTACTGCCACCACTAACAAAATCTTCCTAAAGAGACATCCTTTCTGTGCAAACTGTGGCATATGACAAGATTTACATCAGGAGATGACCAGATTAGACCTGAATGTTGTGGGAGGCTGTATGGGCAAGGTATTGAGGAATACGAACAAGAACAAACCACTGCACAATCTGTGCATAAAGCCTATCACAGTACATGTATCTACATTTTCAATCTGGTTCGTTTTGACTGTAGTATACATATCTTATTTGCAAAAGGACTTATTTATTGTTCAACATTAATAAGTTATACATATAAAGTGGAACTATGAAAAAATATTTTTTCTCTCCTAAATAATGCTTTTTATTCTCATTATAACAGAGATGAATATATAAATATATTCAATTAAATTTGATAACAGAACTCAAATTGTTTATATAGTCATAACATCTCAAATTCATAGCATCTAAAATTCTTGATTAGTAAAAAGGTGATGCTTCACATTTAATTTCAGTTTAAATATATTCTTCTCATTAATTTTCATTTCATAATAATTTCTTCTACCTTAGCTACACTTTAGATAGAATAAGCCAGTTTCTCTGTATCCGGCAATGTTATGTTTATTGAAAGATGGAGATGAGAAAGCTGCTAAAATCTCACAGATGTATTCCTAATTGCTTTTTTTTTTTTAAAGAACACATTTTGCAACCTAAAAGAAAAAAGACTTTACTTACATTTTTTGGAAGGACATAAACAATGAAAAAGTGATAATTTATACTACACATACTACCTTAAATGTTTTAGGATTATTAACACTATCTCAGAAAAATAAAAGAACTTCTCTGAACATAGAAAAAAACAAAGGGGGAAGCTATTGATAGTTTATAGCTGAAAACACATAAGTGATTTTTCTTTACATTATGAACTGTACACTCCAGCTCTTCTATCCTTTGTTCCAAATGAGCCTTCTCATTAAATGCTGTCTCTTGGGCAATCTGTTTAAAAAACAAAAACAAAACAAAATGTTTTCAGTGTTGCTACACGGTGTTTCACAAATGGTCATACTGATAAAATTCATCCAAACCTTTAGCCTTTCCCTCAGGCTATCTCGTTCTGTGGTCATTCTTCGTAAATCAGTGAAGGCCACATCTCTTTCAGTCTCCACCCGCCGGAGGATGGCATGTGCTGTTGTTGATTTAGGAGACTTACAGTTTTTCATCATTTCTCTTCGAAGTCGGGCAATTTCTTCCTGTGCCTATTATTTAAATACACAGACTTCTATTTAACAAGTTTTAGAACAGACATAAATACAGCAATCTTATATCCAGCCAGTTAAAATTCAAACCATTGATAAAAATGCATGCAACAGGATAATGTTTTTTTAATGAGTTTATATAAAGGCAAATGATGTCCAAAAATGCAAGTGAATGTATAAAAATAAAAGCCTGGTTTATAATATCTTTGCCAAAAATTTTTAAATTAATTTGGAGGCAGTCAATATAAGAAAGAATGTTTTACTAATGTTTCGTGATATAAATTTGAATTCAGCAAAATTCAGGTAAAATACTATTTTAATAAATATTACAGTGTTCCTCTTTCTCTAATAAATGTATATGTTATTTCCATGTCCTGGCTACTTCTATGCTGACAGAAGGCTCATCAATCCTTACTGACAACCCAATATACTCTCTCATACTTGTTCAACCATCCTCAGGTCCTAAACCTATTCCACACCCACAGATGATTTCATATCCTACTGGGCTACTTAAAAGTCCCCAATCTTTCTTAATTTTGATCACTACCTATTCAGCTGGCCTCCAAGTCTCAGAGGAAGATATATTACTTCCTAATTTCCATAGCAAACCTTTTACCAGAATCCTGGACCTCATTTCCTAAAATGCCTAAAATGCTTTCTAAGAAGATACTCCTGAATCAATTAGAGTTGACCCTTGAAAAACATGGGTTTAAACTTAAACACATACTTCTTCAACAAATACAGTATAGTATTGTAAAAGTATTTTCTCCTCCTCATGACTTTCTTACCAACATTTTCTCTTCTCTAGCTTATTTTATTGGAAGAATAAGTGTACGATACATATATAAGGAATGTGTTAATTGACTATGTTATCAGCAAGCTTCTGGTCAACAGTAGGTTAGTTGCAATTAAATTTGGGGGAGTCAAAAGTTATACAAAGATTTTCAACCATGGGATGCCTGGGTGGCTCAGTTGGTTAAGCAGCTGCCTTTGGCTCAGGTCATGATCCCAGTGTCCTGAGTTCAAGTCCCACTTAGGGCTCCTTGCTTGGCAGGGAGCCTGCTTCTCCCTCTGCCTCTGCCTGCCACTCTGCCTGCCTGTGCTCCCTCTCTCTCTCTCTCTCTCTGACAAAGAAATAAATAAAATCTTAAAAAAAAAGATTTTCAACTGTGCAGGAGGGTTGGCACCCCAAGTCTCACCTTGTTCAAGACTCAGCTGTATAATTATTTCCTCTCACTTTGAATACCACCCTCTCCACTGGCTCTTTCTCCCCTCTCTCTGCCATAACACACGGCTCCCATATCTTAAAAAACTGTCATTTAACCTTGCTGCCCCATTTGCCATCCCATATCTCTTTTGCATTAGACATATTTTTTTGCACTATGCTTTGTACCCATTTTCCTGTTCCTCAACACCTACTATCCCACCCCAGTATAAACTACTTGGCTCCTATACCTATCACTTTGCAGAATTTCAAATAATGACCTCACCAAATGGCCTTTTCTCAGTTCCCATTTTTAATATTTGGCAAGATTTGATATTATCTTCAACACCTTGTTTTAGACATATTCCTTCCTTGGGCTTAATATTTTTCTACCTTAGTTTCCTATCTTCTTATTCTTTTAAATATTCCCATACTAATTGGAAAAAAGAAAATCCCAACATTTCATCTGTTCCTCTATAGCTTTCTCATTCAGAGACCTCATCTACTCTGAAGGCCACAAAGTCACCTCTAAGAAGATGAATTCCCCATCTACATATTCAGTTCTTACCTCTCTCCCCACTGTAGTCCCACATTCTCTTCTGCCTGAATGCAATTACCACCTGATTGTATGACCATCATCTTACTCCATCTGTCTAAAAATAATACATCTTTTCCCTCAAATCACAAATGGCTTCGCTATTTCTTTTTCTACTACCAAAATTCTTCAGTCATTCAAAAAAGAACTTCAGTGAGGTCCATTTATCCCTCCTTTTTGCTAAAACCAAATCTTGTCAAGGCTTCTGTTGCAGTATCTATTGCATCTCTCCCTATCCTTATTTCCACTGATAGCATGCTAGTTTATTTCTTAATGCCTCATGCATGGACACAGCCTTTCACAGCCTTTTAAAGAGTCCACAATTTCCCCTTCCTCCAATTCTCTTGAAAGAGAAATTGTTATAAAAAGATAACACAGAAAGATTATGAAACAGATAATATAAAATTGTTAACAGGTTTAAACTGTAAAAATGTGGCATTGGTCATTTCTTCTGTCCTAAAAAAAACAAAACAAAACAAAAAACAGATTGCCTATTGCTTATAAAGCAAAGTATAAACCCCTTGTAAAGCCCATTAAACAGCCTCTACATGTACTTCAGAAATTGGCAAACTGCATATAGCTCATAGGCCAAATCCAGCCTGCCTCCTGTTTTTGTAAGTCTGTAAGTTGAGAATGTTTCTTACACTTTTAAAAAATGATCAAAAAAACAAACAGGGCGGGACGCCTGGGTGGCTCAGTTGGTTAAGCAGCTGCCTTCGGGTCAGGTCATGATCCCAGCGTCCTGGGATAGAGTCCCACATCGGGCTCCTTGCTCAGCAGGGAGCCTGCTTCTCCCTCTGCCTCTGCCTACCACTCTGTCTGCCTGTGCTTGCTCTCTCTCTCTGACAAATAAATAAATTAAAAAAAAAAAACCAAAAAAAAACAGGGCGCCTGAGTGACTCAGTGGGTTAAAGCCTCTGCTTTTGGCTCGAGTCATGATCCCAGGGTCCTGCGATCAGGCCCCACATCGGGCTCTCTGCTCCACGGAGAGCGTGCTTCCTCCTCTTTCTCCCTGCCTGCCTCTCTTGCCTACTTGTGATCTCTGTCAAATAAAGAAATAAAATCTTTAAAAAAAAAAACAACAGATTTCATAATATGTATCATAAGTAAAAATAATATGAAATTCAAATTTCCATGTCCAAAAGTAAAGTTATATTGTAACACAGCCAAACTCATTCATTTGTTGATTGTCTATAGCTACTTCCACACCAGGACAGAGTTGAATAGCTGTGAAACTGTGTGGCCTGCAGAGCCCAAGATACTTATTTTCTGGCATTTACAGAAAAGGTTTGCAAACCCCTGCTCTAGGTTCTAGTTCAATTTACCTCTCAAGCCTTAGTTCCCCCTTACTCCAATGGCATATAGCTTTTAGTCTAGTCTTTTTTTTTAAAGATTTTATTTATTTATTTGTCAGACAGAGTGAGCACAGGCAGACAGAGTGGCAGGAAGAGGCAGAGGGAGAAGCAGACTCCCTGCTGAGCAAGGAGCCCGATATGGGACTCATCCCAGGACGCTGGGATCATGACCTGAGCCGAAGGCAGCTGCTTAACCAATTGAGCCACCCAGGCGTCCCTTTAGTCTAGTCTTAACCTGATCCATTTACTTACTGATTTTCCTGCCTCTATCATTTGCCTCTCACTATTCCTTTGGTCTGGAATGCTCCTTACCCCTTCCAGGATAATAGAACTCCTTTCTTCCTTTAGGACTCAAATTCCGTATCATCTAGCAAAGATTTCCTTAATCACAACAACTAAAAATACCCACTTCTTTTGTTTGTTACAACATCTTCTGGACTACTTATACTTAAGTAATAAAAAATACATACAAGACTATACTTTATACTATACTATACTTTATCTCCCCCAGTAGACTGTGAACACAGAAAACAGTGTTGGTATTTTAACATTTTTTTTCTATCTCTTAGAGTGGCAAGCTCAGAACCCTGCATACAGTAGTGATAATTTTTTTAAATATTTTATTTATTTGATAGAGAGAGACACAGTGAGAGGGAAAACAAGCATGAGGAGTGGGAGAGGGAGAAGCAGGCCTCCTGCAGAGCAGGGGGCCAGATGCCGGGCTCCATCCCAGGACCCTGGGATCATGACCTGAGCCAAAGACAGATGCTTAACTGACTGAGCCTCCCAAGCACCCCTGATAGTGATAATTCTTAATAAAATTTGATATTTTTAAAAGAAATTGTTAGTGATTTATGAGGTTTAATATTTTGTTGAGTAAATAAGCTATATGATTAATAAGGGCTATATACATAACTAAGCTAAAAATGGGTATAAACTACAAAATTATTTTACTCTACTAAATTAAGAAAATTAAAGGCATTTCCTAAAGTGATTGATATCAAAGTAATACTAGCATTTTCTAACCCCAAATCTCAAGTTTACCTTGAACTCACCATTTCCTATCATTTAACAATTTCTTCATTTCTCATGCCAAAAATCAGACTATTTCTATACGTGTATATGATCTTTTTTGGATATAAAGAAAAACATGTATATTTGTGTATGTACACATTCACTTATTGTATTGGAAATACATTACATTTCATTAAGAATACCTTAAGAACAAAGTAATTCCCAAATGTTAGGTTAATTTGATTGGCAGATTTAAGCATTCTTATAGAACTTAAAAAATTACATATCTCAAAAATTGAATATTATTAGATATGTTATTTATAAATAAATTTACCTGTTCATAAAGAAGAAAGGTCTTGTCTCTCTCAGATGTAAGAACCTTGACGTTACCCTGAATTTCTGCCAAATGACGCTCATATTTTTCCAGCATGCATTTTAGTTCTTCACGGTCTCTTGTTGTCTTCAAAAGCTCTACATCACAGTTTGTACCCTACGATTATTATATAAGAAATCTGAAATTCTTCTTTGACACGTGGCTCTAAAAAAACAGCACTACACAATCTCTACTCAATCAAATATGACGATACAATGAAAAGAAATGATGAAAAAAAAAGTTTTAAAAAATCACTTCTCTTTTAAACAGCTTTGTCCCAAACTGGTCCACATTTATCTGATTACCTCCCAACTACTACCAATATTGGGGATACAGAACCAAATTCAATGGTCCACTGTGCCATGAAAGAGATCTCTGTCTCCCCAATTCTTGGATATATCAATTCATGCCAAATCAAAATGAGTTGTTTGCATATTAGGTAAATCAAAGAATAAAAGTCAGTGTTTGAGCAACAAATTCCAAAATATTTGTAAGTTTCCAAAACCTACCCGGGAAGATGGAGATGGGCGTCTTGGACTTTTAGATCTACTTCTGATCATCTTTCTCAAATTTTGAGCTTCACTCTTGTAGTAATCTCTGTCTGCTTCTAAAGTCTTGACAAAGGAATCAAGTCTGGAAGGAGATTTATTTTGTGCTTTTTCAGTCTCTAAAATTATCTTGCCGAGGAGGAAAAAATTAAGTCATTATTTCAAGCTACACTATAGCATCATTTTCTATATGAAAATTGAATAAACAGGATCCTTAAAAATAATAAATTTAGTATTTTAGAAGATAATTCATCAGTACTCTTTAAAAGGCAGTTAGCTGCCTTCTTTTTCTAGCATTTGTGAATGTACTATATTTTATTTAACTAAAAGAACCCTTAAATTTACTCAATAATTTTAAGGAAAAATGGTAAAGAAATTTCAGAAAGGACAGAAATGCAAACAGATCTAGTTGTAAGTCCTAGAAATTGAATTAATTTGCTTAGGAAACTTGTATGCTAATATTAAAGCTTCTGTTTATGGCATCTAAGTTTTGTTCAATAATTGTTCAATGAATGAATAAATTAAATGAATGCTGGATATTTTATACTTGTATACGCTTTCAAGTACATTCCCATTTACCTTAATGTATTTAGAAGCATTTTTTCTTTTACAATCTTTATTTTACCAATACTTTATTGGGAGAAAATTACAGATATGCTTTCAGAGAGGGTGTTCCAAATATTTTAAATGATAACATTAAACAGTCTAAAAGAAGTTTTCATTTCACATTATTAGAAAAAGAAAACTCACTACTCTGAATTAACTTACAACATCTGATTTAATATTTATTACTAAGAGGGATAAAAGTTAATGTGTAAACAAATGCATCTTATATTTTGAGAATTAAATCACTCACGGTCATCATTTTAAATCAAGTAACAGGTAAGGGTACTAATAAAACCAACCAAAGTTCTCTCCACCTCTGGGAAAGAAAGGCATAATGATGAAATGGAGTGAGAACAACAATGCTCTTACAGATGGGAAGTGCCCCTGTGCACCAAGCAGAGTGCTGATTTTAGAAAGCAGACAATTTTTAATGTTCACAAAATGCAGAACTAAAACACATATACCATTTTCCTCAGTCTAACAGAATAAAAATGACTCCGCAACTTAAATGTATAAAAAATGTACTTACAGATCTAAGCCTTTTTATTGTATCTTCCAATACTATTATATTATTTTGTTGGCAAATGAGTTCAATCTGAAAAATAAGCCAGAATAAAAAGGTTATTTAGATTAAAAATATTTAAACAGATTAAAAAGAGAACATCAAAAAAGGAAACCACTTGAAACAAGTACTGGCAAGGATGTGGACCAAAAGGAATCTTTATGTTGGTGGGAACGCAAACTGGTGCAGACATTGCAGAAACAGTATGGTGGTTTCCAAAAAATTAAAATTAGATTACCTTATGATCTAATAATCACACTAATTGGTATTTAACCCAAAAATATAAAAACACTGGGACGCCTGGGTGGCTCAGTTGGTTGGATGATTGCCTTCGGCTCAGGTCATGATCCCAGAGTCCCGGGATCGAGTCCCGCATCGGGCTCCCAGCCCCACGGGGAGTCTGCTTCTCCCTCTGACCTTTTCCTCGCTCATGCTCTCTCACTGCCTCTCTCTCAAATAAATAAATAAAATCTTTAAAAATAAATGTAAAAACACTAATTCAAAGGGATACAAGAACCCATCTGTTCACTGCAGTATTATTTACAATAGCCAAATTATGGAAACGGCTCAACTGTCCATTGATAAATGAATGGATAAAGATGTGGTTATATATACATACATAAATACACACACACACACACACACACACACACACACATGGAATATTATTCAGCCATAAAGAGAATGAAGTCTTGCAAATTGCAATGACACAGATGGAGTTATAGAGTATAATGCTAAGCAAAAAAAGTCAGAGAAAGACAAATACCATATGATCTCACTCATATGTGGAATTTAAGAAACAAAATAAATGAGCTAAGTGAAAAAAAAAGAGAGAAAAACCAAGAAATAGACTCTTTACCATAGAGAACAAACTGATAGTTACCAGAGTGAGGAGTAGATGAATTAGGTGAAAGAGGGGATGGAGATTAAATAGTACACTTACCATGATGAAAAAATAAAATTAAATTAAAAACTAAAAAAGGGAAGTTACTTAAAAATAAAATCATGTAGTGAATAATTTACAAAAGAAATGATAATCTAGCCTTTCTGTTCACCTACCTTTGGATGATAAAAGAACATAGAATGAAATGTAGCAGTTCCTTTCCATTAACCCAAGTTTGTTATGAAATAGTAATTGGCTATATTTTACCAAATTACTCCCTACAAACTGCAACAAAATGTCAATACTAATTAAAATTCTGAAGATGATAATAGGGAAGAGATAAAAGAATGAGTAGGATAAAAGTATTCCCAAATCACCAAAGTCAGAGTGATTGCTTTCTCTTCTGAACTCTTTTAATAGTTTAGTTCAATCAAACCTTTAAAATACTTTTTGTATCAGTTTTAGGACATTGAACATACCCAGTCTTATAGTATAGCTACCTGTAGTCATGTAGTTAGTATATGACTAGATTGTATGTCTCTAGAAGACAGTGACACTATTTTCATGCAAAGATTTATTTGATATAATATATGCTATAAATGGCATATTAGTTTAATAAACTTATTTTTCAATTCTAAACCTTCCACTCATTATTCTAAACTGTTTTCTGCTATATTTTAAATTTAACTTTTCTGGAATTATTGCTCCTCATTTGTTATTCAGACACAAATTTTTTTCTAAGATTTCTCTGAAAGTCATATCTTTTGTAATCCATGAAATACTAAGGGGCAATGGTATGAAACAAAACTTATGTATAGTTTGGATAAGCTTATACAGTTTTGGATAGGCAATTTTCAATGCTTTAACTAACACTATTATGTAGATGCCAAAAAATTGATCTATATTAAATTATGTATAAAGGTGCCCACATTAAATTAGGTATAAAAACTCACACTGCCAAAAATTTTATCTGGCATATTGTTGTAAAAAGGAAATTTATACACACATATCATAGATACAGATGGAACATAACCAGTAATATGTACACTCAGCAAGATAAGATTATGTCTAATTATAGTAAGATGTGATTTTGTTCATTATACTCCTCTATATGAAATTAAATTTTTATGATAAACATGTATTACTATTACAGACATAAAAAACATAATGCTGTGAATTCTGGAACACTGAAAAGAAATTTTAAAAAATAAATAAAAATTTAAAAAACCAAAAACATAATGCTGATTCTACTCTGAAAAACAAAATTATAACTAGCCCAAATGAAAAGATGTTAACCCAGTGTTTTCATTTATCTGACAAATGATTAATGAGGACCTACTATGCACCTAACATTGTGTTATATGCTGGGAATAGCAGGGAATAAAATAGACAAAAACCTCTGCCTTCCATTACCCCAATGTTTACAGCAGCAATGTCCACAATAGGAAAATTATGGAAAGAGCCCAGATGTTCATCAACAGATGAATGGATAAAGATGTGGTATATATACACAATGGAATATTACTCAGCCATCAAAAAACTGAAATCTTGCCGTTTGCAACAACATGGATGGAACTAGAGGGTACTATGCTAAGTGAAATAAGTCAATCAGAGAATGACAGTTGTCTTTTGATTTCACTCATGTGGAATTTAAGAAACAAAACAGAGGAGAATTGAGGAAGTGAGGGAAAAATAAAATAAGATGTAATCAAAGACGGAGACAAACCATAAGAGACTCTTAACCATACGAAACAAACTAAGGGTTGCTGAAGGGGAGGAGTATCAGGGTGATGGGCATTAATGAGGGCATGTGATATAATGAGTACTGGGTTATATAACACTGTTGAGTCATTGAACTCTACCTCTGAAACTAATAATACACTCTATGTTAATTAAGTGAATTTAAATAAAAAAAAAAGAAAACCACTGCCCTCATGGAACTTATATTCTAGCTGAAAAGAGAAAAAAAAAGATAACAGGTGAAATATATATCAGACAGTTAATGTCTTATTAAAAAATACATAATGAGCATTCACATCTGTTCTAAGCAACTGAGATAAAAAACAAACAAACAAAGATCCCTGCCTTTGTGGACCTTACATTCCATCTGGGCAGACAATGAGAAATAAACCTAACAAATAAATTATATAGTACATTAGGCTAAAAAAAAAAAAAGGAGAGTTAAGGATATTGGGAGAGTTTATGAAGGAATAGGTTAGAATTTTAAATAGGGTTATCAATTAAGTCCTCTTTGAAAGGAGACCTGTGAACAAAGAGAAAGAGGGTCTTCCTGGTTCAATTTTGGAAGTTTATAGTTCCAAGAGCTGGAGCAAATAATCCTAAAATTTATATGGAATCAGAAGAGACCCAGAATTGCTAAGGAAATGTTGAAAAAGAAAAACAAAAGGAGCATCACGCTGCCTGATTTCAAGCTTTACTACAAAGCTGTGATCACCAAGACAGCATGGTACTGGCACAAAAACAGACACATAGACCAGTGGAACAGAGTACAGAGTCTAGATATGGACCCTCAACTCTACAGTCAAATAATGTTCGACAAAGCAGGAAAAAATATTCAGTGGAAAAAAGTCTCTTCAATAAATGGTGCCAGGAAAATTGGACAGCTATATGTAGAAGAATGAAACTAACCATTCTCTTATACCATACACAAAGATAAACTTGAAATGGATATAAAAGACCTCAATGTGAGGCAGGAATCCATCAGAATCCTAGAGGAGAACATAGGCAGTAACCTCTTCGATATCAGTCTTTCAAGATATGTCTCCAAAGGCAAAGGAAACAAAAGCAAAAATGAATTTTTGGGACTTTGCCAAGATCATAAGCTTCTGCACAGCAAAGGAAACAGTCAACAAAACAAAGAGGCAACCCATGGAATGGTAGAAGATATTCGCAAATGACAGTACAGACAAAAGGCTGATATCCAGGATCTATAAAGAACTCCTCAAACTCAACACACACAAAATAGATAATCATGTCAAAAAATGGGCAGAAGACATGAACAGACACTTCTCCAATGAAGACATACAAATGGCTACCAGACACATGAAAAAATGTTCATCATCACTAGCCATCAGGGAGATTCAAATCAAAACCACATTGAGATACCACCTTATACCAGTTAGAATAGCCAAAAATAACAAGACAGTAAATAATGTGTGTTGGAGAGGATGTGGAGAAAGGGGAACCCTCTTACACTGTTGGTGGGAATGCAAGTTGGTACAGCCACTTTGGAAAACTGTGGAGATTCCTCAAGAAATTAAAAACAGAGCTTCCCTATGACCCTGCAATTGCGCTACTGGGTATTTACCCCAAAGAGACAGATGTAGTGAAAAGAAGGGCCATCTGTACCCCAATGTTCATAGCAGCAATGGCCACAATCACTTATCTATGGAAAGAACCAAGATGCCCTTCAACGGACGAATGGATAAGGAAGATGTGGTCCATATACACTATGGAGTATTATGCCTCCATCAGAAAGGATGAATACTCAACTTTTGTTGCAGCATGGACAGGACTGGAAGAGATTATGCTGAGTGAAATAAGTCAAGCAGAGAGAGCCAATTACCATATGGTTTCACTTATTTGTGAAGCATAAGAAATAACATGGAGGACATGGGGAGATGGAGAGGAGAAAGGGAGTTGGGGGAAATTGGAAGGGGAGATGAGAGACTATGGACTCTGAAAAACAATCTGAGGGTTTTGAAGGGGTAGGAGGTGAGAGGTTGGGTGAACCTGGTGGTGGGTATTATGGAGGGGACGTATTTCATGGAACACTGGGTGTGGTACATAAACAATGAATTCTGGTATACTGAAAAGAAATTAAAAAAAATAAAGATTATTATTTTTTTTTAAAAAGAGAGAGAAAGGGGGTCAACTATATAAAAATCTGAAAGAACATTCCAGGCAGAAGATACAATAAAAGCAAATGCCCTAAGGTAAAAGAATGTCAGCTAAATTCCAAGGAATAGTAAGGAGCTAGTGTAGCTGGAGTAGAGTGTGCACAGGGAAAAGTAGTTGGAAAGTACTACGGAGTAAAATAAAGCAGGGAAGGAAGAGGGGGAATCAGCATGAGGGGAGGAAGAACTTAAATAGCCTTTACACTTTATCTTTCAATGGCAAATTTTGAAATATTTTTGATTGATGAAACACATACCAATGTAACAATGACAAGAGCTATCGAAGATCCAGTCCAAGAATAGCCCTTATGTTAATTAAAATATAAACTGTATGAAGAAATTAGTAATGGTAAAATTGCAATTCTGCTTATTTCAAAAATTTATGTTCAATCAGCTGAGAAACACTGTATTATTAAAATATGAATGATAAAAAAACCCTCAAAAATAAAAATATAAAAGGAGCCATATAATTCTGGTGTTTTTAAAATAAATCCATAAATTTTGATATTCCTTAGTTCAAATGATGGAGCTTAATTCCCTTCCCCTTAAGTGTGGCATATACTTAGTAACTCTCACTTCTAGTGAACAGGATATGATGGTTTGTAACTTTTGAGACAATCATAACAGGCATTGAAGATTCCTCCTTTCTGCCTCTCTTGGATGACTGGCTCAGGGGAAGCAAGCAGATACAAAACTATCAAACAACCATAAGGGAGGAACACCTGTCAAGGAACTGAAGCTTCCCGCCAAAAGCCAACAGTCATCTGAGTATGTTATCTAAAAGCAAACCCTCCAGTACCCATCAAGCCATGACTACAGACTGGCTACCATTTGATTACAATTTCCTGAGAAACAGTAAACCAAAACTACCCAGGTAACTAAGCTATACTTGAAACTATGAGAAACAAATGTTTGTCATCTGAGGCCACTAACGTTTAGGAGTAATTTGTTACACAGAAATAGAAAATAAAATAGTAAATATTCAAAACATTTTAATGTGATAAATGATGGAAGAAGTCATTCTCTTGACCTTTAAAAATATGACTAAAGTAAACTCTTGCAAATAAATACACTTATTATTATCTACCTCAATCCCAGACAAACTGACTTAACCTCAAACTCTATCTCTCTAGAGCATAAGCCCAAAGAGTACAGGAATACAAATATTCTTTCTCAACTCTCAAATCAGAAATTCTGTTTCAAGTTTCATCCCACAAATCAGACAAGGAATCTCTCCCCAGTAATTGGATACCTAAACTACATACCCAATGACATAAGGATGATGACAACATGCACTGGTGTTCATATCCCCAACACTGGTCATGTACTTTCTACTCCCCATTCTACCTGTAACATTCACTTACTGAGGTTGGTGATTTCATTTCAGTACATTTAAACAACCCATTTTACCCCCCTCTTTATTTACTATTCAATGTCTTTCCTGCATCAGCAATGCTATCTCTACTCAAGCTTTCCAATTCTCAGATATACCAAACATTCCACATCATATGTGAATGTCCATTTCCTAGAAACACTCTTTTTGAAGCTAGGCAGAATTTCCATCTATGGGTTTAACATTTTTAGTTTTAGGTAAATCCTAGCTCTTTTATTTTAAATCTTTCCCATTCCTTAAATTCTCTTTTTGATAGCAGAGGATTCACCCTGACAGAGTACTCACTCTCTAACACAGATTTTAACAATCCTTTAAAATTGATGACTTCGAAACTGGGTACTCTCTTCAGGGGAATTTGGCCAACTAGGCCTCCTAGACTGGGAAGCAATATAATTTTTAATTTGAGGAAGAAAACAAGAAAGAAAATAAAATATTAACCCAATATTCTTTAATTTGATAATCTTTATTATTTTTTAAAGATTTTATTTATTTGTCGGAGAGAGAGAGAGAGGGCACAAGTAGGAGGAGTGGCATGCAGAGGGAGGAGTAGGCTCCCCTCCAAGGAAGGAGCCCAGTGGGGACTCAATCACAGGGCCCTGGGATCAAAACCTGAGCTGAAGGCAGATGCTTAATCAACTGAGCCACCTAAGCATCTCGATAATTTTTATTATTAAGACTGAACTTAATTTGACACTAAATTGTTAATGAAGGATAACTATTCTTAAAAGAAACAGTATAAACAAAAAGAATTTATTGAAAAATGTTTAAAATATTCAAGCTTCCTTTAAATGTCCTTCAAATACTTTAGTAGCAATCATCTGCCTTCGGCTCAGGTCATGATGCCAGGGTTCTGGGATGGAGTCCACATCAGGCTCCTTGCTCAGCAGGGAGCCTGCTTCTCCCTCTGCATGCCACTCCCCCTGCTTGTACTCTCACTCTCTCTCTCCCACTCTCTCTCTCTGGCAGATAAATAAATAAAATCTTTAAAAAAAAAATTCAGTAGTTTCCGCCTGGGTGGCTCAGTGGATTAAAACCTGGGATCGAGTCCCGCATTGGGCTCTCTGCTCAGCAGGGAGCCTGCTTCCTCCTCTCTCTCTGCCTGCCTCTCTGCCTACTTGTGATCTGTCAGATAAATAAATAAAATCTTTGAAAGAAGAAAAAAAATTCAATAGGTTCACTCTGGCTTTGAAATACATTGTATCTTGCTTATAAACTATTAGGCAATAAAAATTATAATTGTGTGAAGTTATAACTTCCAACATTTTTTACATTAAAATATTTTGAGTATTTACCATTTTATTTTCTATTCCTAGATAACAAATTACCCTAAACCTTACTGGCCTCAGATGTCAAACATTTTTATCTCATAGTTTCAAGTATAGCTTAGTTATAATATAAATCAAAGTTTATAATATGTGAAGTTTCTTAATGTTCCTAGTTTCTAAATTTCATGGCAGAGTGCTAAAAAATCAAGAAATAAAATGTTTATCAAAATATCATAAAGCTACATAACTAAAATAATGTGATGGTGGCACAGATAATAGCACATAAGTCCATGAAATCAAACAATCCAGAAACATATCCAAGCACATATGAGAATTTAGTAATTATTAAAATGGCATTTCAAATCAGTGACTAAAGAAAGGACTATCCAACCCTACCTCATACTAGAACAAAAAGAAATTCCAGGATTAAAACTTACAAAAATATTAAAAAGTATTTAAAAATGTAGAAAATATTCTTGAGTTCTTGAGGTGAGAAGATCTTCCTAAACAAGAATCAAAACTAGGTGGAGAACAGAGGATTTTTAGGGCAGTGAAATTATTCTGCATGATACTATAATGGTACACACATTTCATTCTACATTTGTTCAAACTCTTGGAACATATAACACCAAGTGTGAACTCTAATGTAAACTATGGACTCTAGGTGATAATGATGAATCAATGTAGGTTCATCAATTTTAGCAAAGATATCAGAGATTATGCTGAGTGAAATAAGTCAAGCAGAGAGAGTCAATTATCATATGGTTTCACTTATTTGTGGAGCATAACAAATAACACGGAGGACATGGGGAGATGGAGAGGAGAAGGGAGTTGAGGGAAATTGAGGGGGAGAAGAACCATGAGAGACTATGGACTCTGAAAAACAACCTGAGGGTTTTGAAGGGGCGGGGGGTGGGAGGTTGGGGGAGCCAGGTGGTGGTGGGTATTATGGAGGGCACGCAATACATGGAGCACTGGGTGTGGTGTAAATCTATGAATTCTGTTATGCTGAAAAGAAATGAAATTAAAAAAAAATTTTAGCAAAGGTATCACTTGGGTGGGGGACGTTGCTAACAGGGAGGCTGGCCATTTTTTAGGGCCAGGGGTATATGGGAAGTCTCTATATATTCTGCTTAATTTCACTATAAACCCAAAACTGCTCTAAAAATAAAGTTATTCAAATATTTAAAAAGGGGGAGAACCTCGAAAAGATAAAAGAATCAAAACTCAGAAGTCAGTAAAGATTGACAAATTTTACTACACAGAAATTTAAAACTTTGATTAAAAAACCTTTTTAAAGTGTGAAATAAATTGTGTGTGTGAAAACAGAAAAAAAAAGGATGGAAATACATGTATCATCTATTTGTTGGTAGATATTTCTGCAGAAGAGAGAAGAATTAGAAAGGAAAATTCCTATATGTAGAACATTCCTGCCTTTCTTCAAAAATTTTATTTAAATTCTAGTTAGTTAACATACAGTGTGACACTGGTTTCAGGAGTAGAATTTAATGATTCATCACTTAAATATAACACCCAGTGCTCATCATAACAAGTTCCCTCCTTAAACCCCATCACCCATTTAGCCCATCCCCTGCCCACCTCCCTCCATCAACCCTGTTTGTTCTGTATCATTAAGAATCCTTTATGGTGGGGCGCCTGGGTGGCTCAGTGGGTTAAAGCCTCTGCTTTCGGCTCAGGTCATGATCCCAGGGTCCTGGGATCGAGCCCCACATCAGGCTCTCTGCTCTGTGGAGAGCCTGCTTCCTCCCCTCTCTCCCTGCCTGCCTCTCTTGCCTACTTGTAATCTCTGTCTGTCAGATAAATAAATAAAATCTTAAAAAAAAAAAAGAATCTCTTATGGTGTACTTCCCCCTCTCTTTTTTCCCCCTTCCCATATGTTCATCTGTTTTATTTCCTAAATTCCACATATAAGTGAAATCATAAGATATTTGTTTTTCTCTGACTTAATTTGCTTAGCATAATACCCTCTAGTTCCAGCCATGTTGTTGCAAATGGCAAGATTTCACCCTGTTTGATGGTTGAGCAATCTTCCATCGTGTATATATATATGGCCCATACAGAACATTCCTATTGCCTGCCAGTTTTTACCATGACTACATATTACTTTGGAAATTTTTTGAGCAAAACTTTTTAAAAGAAATAAAATGTGCAATACAATTTAATCCCTAGATATTTAAATATAATGTCAAATCAAATAAACTGTCAAATGATACAAATATGAACGTCACTCTTTCCATTGGATTCAATAATTGCATGATGTTTAGAGTAGAATTAAAATCCCGATCCTAAAGTAGAAACCAAATCCTAACTAGAATTACTGCACTGATCATTTCGCAATATATAGAAATACGAAATCATTATTTTGTACAACTTGAGCTAATGCAATACTATATATCAGTTACAACTTCAATAAAAAATCCTATTGTGGTAAATGTAATACCTTTGCTTCTTCAAGTTCTTTGTCAGCGGTATCCACCACAAAATTTTTCTCTTTTTCTAGTTGCTCTGCTAGTTGGTCAATTTTAATCAATTCTTTACAAAGATGCTCATTGTGGCTGGTTAAATCATCTACTTGACTGCTTACCACCTCCTTACTATCCAAGAGTTTCCTAACATATTCTTCCAAGCCATGATTTGTCTGTTTGAGATCTTCAATCTGTTATAATTAGAAAGAAAATAAACATATTAAAATATTTCCTTTGCTTCCCTCTTAGGAGAACAAGCAGGCAACTGGAATCAGGAAAGGAGGTTTGCGTTACTGGAAGGAGACCTAACCGTATATATATATTTTTCACCTTCTGAATTTTGTACCATGTGAATGTAATACCCATCTGAAAAAACATATTCAATGAAAATTTAAAGGTTATAGCTACATCTTCCAAAACAATTTACAATTAATAAACTTAATTACCATTTCTTTTTAGCCAAAACTATTAGAAAAATGGCCAAATATTTATATCTACACAAAAGAAACCAGTCTTGAAATTACTTAATTTTAATACCAATTAGATGTTCTTCAGAATTAAATTTCTAATTTTTGTTACCAAAATATGTTAACTCAAAAAAAAAGTTCTTCTGAACATATCAATAACTTACTTGACTAAGCTAAATACCAAATCAATCAAGTATTTGCTGACTAATGTGGAGGACCACAGCTTTCCTTCCCAGCCCACTATCAAAACATCAACGGATGAAGAAAAGGGCCTTTTATATCACGGAGGTATCCAAATGCCTTTAAAGGAAAAAAAATATATTAGACCCATTGAAAATGATTGTCAGGACATATGGTGAATTATTTAAATAAAGTTTTCTTTTTTGCCCTGGCCTCCCTCAAGAAATTTTAAAGCCTACCTTCAACCCACCTCAAGCAACTAGCACAGAACCTGTGTGCAATGATCTCCTGTCTGCTATTCTTGTCCCATGCTTTAATTAAGTTTATTTTCCCCTATTCTTATTACCTAAATTATTTGTATTACTTGTATCTTTTTTAAAACTATAGGATGTGGGACAAACACACATAAACTTCAATTTATCTATCTATATGTCTTTTTATCTTTGTTCATGGCTTCTACAGTGCTATATTTCCGAGCAATAAGGACACACTAAAAATGTATGCTAACTTTCCACTGCACCAGGAGAGGTTAAATGCTTTTCCTCTCTGTGCCACCATAAAGCCTCTTACACAATTTAATCTTGGTGTCTGGTAACATATATTATTGTTTACTTCCCTGTCCCTTCCACTAAATTCTAAGCAACTTTAAAGGGATTGTCTCTAACTTCAGTATTAACACACCTCTAACTTCTATATCATTTACTATATATCTAACATATAATCTCAAATTTTTTCAATGAAATAAAACTAATAAATTATAAATTAAACACTCACTCTCCTTACCTCTAACATCAAGCCATACAGTTTTACTAAATTCCAAGACACAACTACTTTAGAAGAGGCAGTTTCAAGTGGTAGAAAGGATGTAGGCTTTGGAATTAGGCAGACCAGTTCAAGTCCTATTGTAGTTCTTTAATCAGTTACTTAATCCTGACAATTTACCATATTTTCTTGATCCTAAGAGATGCATCTGATTTCAGGAAAAATAAATGGAAGCCTCTGGACTTTCATCTGCTAAATGGAGAGAATACCTACAATTTTCAGGGTTGTAGTCAAGTATAACAAGTATAAAGGTTCAAGTAAAATTTATGGAAGATGACAGGTACTCAAAAAGTAGCTTTAAAAAAAAAACCTTTTTATTTTGAAATAACCAAAGGAGTCACAGGAAGTTACAAAGTGTACAAAAGGATTTCTTGGGCCCTTAACCCACTTCCCCCAATAGTTCCATCTTAAATAATTATAATACAGTATCAAACTCAGAGATTTGACATTGGTACAATGTGATCCCATGTAGAGTCAGCATCTCGGTAAGATATAGAATTATTCCATTACCACAAAGATTGCACTCCTGTTACCCCTTTATAGTCACATCTTCTCCCCTTCCCATCCTTAACTCTTAGCAGCCACTAATCTCTATAATTTTATCTTTTCAGGAATGTTATATAAGTAAAATAATGTAATAAAGATCATAGTATGTGATCTTTTGACACTGTCTTTCTCACTGAGCACAATGTCACTGAGATCTATCCAAGTTACATGAATCTATCCAAGTTCATTCTTTTTTGTTGCGAATATTCCATGGTATGGATTAACAGTTTGTTTGGTCATTACTGATTAAGGGAAATTGTAGTTATTTCCAGTCTTTAAGACAAATAAAGCCGCTATGAACAACCACATACAGGTATTTGAGTGGACATAAGTTTTCATTTCTCTGGCATACCTGGGAGTGCAATTGCTGGGCTGTATGATAAATATATCTTTAGTTTATAAAGAACAAAACTATTTTCCAGAGTGGTTTACCATTTCCCATTCCTACCAGGAATGTATGAGTGATCTCCTCATCCTTGCTAGCACTGGGTATTGTCACTATTTTCAATCCTAACTGTTCTTATAGGCATGCATTGTTGCTTCATCTTGGTCTAAATCTGCATTTCCCTGATGTTTAGAAAGGATGAACTTCTTTTTATGTGCTTATCAACATACATCCTTCTGTGAAATATCTCTTCACATCTTTTGCTCATTTTCTAATTGGATTGTTCCTTTTTTTAAAGAAATCTTCATGTATCTTACATATGATTCTTCTGGAAGAAATATAGTCTGTAGCTTGTTTTGTCATCCTGTTAGATGGATTTTTCAAAGCAAAAGATTTAAATTAAATTTAAATTGATGAAGTCCAAATTATCAATTTTTCTTCTATTAATCATGCTTTTGGTGTCACACCTAAGAACTCTTCACCAAGCCCAATGTCCTGAAGATTTTCTATATTACCCTAAAAATTTTCCAGTTTTATGTTTTACATTTAAATTTATGATCCATTTGGAATTAAATTTTTGTGCTAAGGTGTGAGGTTTAGGTCTAGATTTTTCAATTGGTTCAGCACCAGTTGTTGAAAAGACTATCTTGCCTGCATTAAACTGCATTTGCACATCTGTCAAAAGCCTTTTGGTTTTACTTGTGTAAGGGTATTCTGGATTCTCTATTCTGTATCATTGATCTGTGTCTACCTCTTTAGTGGTACCAGTCTTAACTACTGTAGTTATATAATAAGCTTTGAAAAACCAAAGAGAATGACTCTTCCCACTTTATTATTCTTTTCAAAATTGTTTTTGTTGGAGTTTTGATGAGAACTGCATTAAATGTATACTGATTTGGAGAGAACTGACATCTTTACTATGTTGAGGCTTCCAATCCATAAACATAATGTCGCTCCATTTGTTTAAACCTTTTGATTTTTCATTAGCATTTTGTAGTTTTCAGATTATAAGTTCATACTTCAAATATCTAAGGATTCCATTTTATATTTGAGTAATTGTAAATGATATTGCATTTTCTGATTTCCACATGCTAATTGCTAATATAAAGAAAATGAACATGTATTGTGACCTTGATTAACTCATTTGCTAGTTCTAGTTTTGTCCTGCAGATTTTATGAGATTTTCTAGGTAGAGGATCACGTCATCTACAATCAGGGACAACAGTTTTATTTCTTCATCTCCAGTTTGTATGCCTTTCAACCTTTCAACCTACATGTATAGTTATATTTGAAGTGAATTTCTTACAGATAGCGTAAGGCTAGATCAGGTTTTTTTAATCCAGTCTACTAGTTTCTTTTAATTGGTATACTTAGACCGTTATATTAAGAGTCAAGTGTGAGTCAACTATACTTCAATTAAAAAAAAAAATATTCAAGTGTGACTTCTTTTTGGTCATTTGCTTTTTCCT
The DNA here is from genome assembly GCA_004024625.1 of Mellivora capensis. Taxonomy (NCBI): domain Eukaryota; kingdom Metazoa; phylum Chordata; class Mammalia; order Carnivora; family Mustelidae; genus Mellivora; species Mellivora capensis. The sequence goes on along the minus strand of PISX010016918.1, from coordinate 14,438 downwards.
GCCTTTCTGTGGGTTACTTGAATTTTTTTAAAAAAAATTCCATTTGAATTACTTATTCAAATATTTTTCAGAAATGTGGAAAACAAATGAAATGAAATGAAATGAAAAACAAATGTTTTTCAGAAATCTCTTTGCACAGCTTTTTAGTGGTTGCTCAAAGTGTAATTTATTTGTAACTTAGCACAGCATACATTTTACCAGTTCAAGTGTAGAAAACTTAACTTCCCTTTATACCCCTTATATCCCTTTACCCTCCTCTACTAATAAAATAATTATCTTAAATATTTCATCTACATCCATTGAGAATTACATTTGACAAACACAATTTAGAAAACACAAAAGGAAACTGTATTGCATTTAGCCATATCCTTCTTTGTCTGTCTTTCCTTTTCTTCCAAGATTCTCTTATCACTTCCTTTCTAGTTAGAGAAATACCTTTAGCTATTCTTGTAGGATAGTTCTGCTGGCGACCAATTATCTTAGTTTTCTTCATCTGAGAATGCCTTGATTTTCCATTAATTTCTGAAGGATACTTTCACTGAATACAGAATACTGTATAAAATGTTTCACCTCTTTCCAACCTCCATGTTTTCAGATCTGCTGTTATTTGAATTGGTGCTCACCTATAATGAACTGTTATTTTCAGGATTACTTTTTTTAGTCTTTAGTTCTCACAAGTTTGAATACAAGGTGTCTTGGCATGGGTTTCTTTGAGAGATTCCTGGTAGGTATTCACTTACCTTCTTTAATCCATATTAAGTCTTTTGCCAAATTTGGAGAATATTTAGCCTTCCCACTTTATTTTCTTCTGCTTATGGCCTATTACACATCACCTGTTGGTTTTGTTATCATTCTGTCTTTTCCGTGTCCTAATTTTGTTTCTGAAAATTCAGTTCAACTATTATTTTAGAATATACTGTATGCCAGGCAGTATTCCATTCCATTAATGCTCTGAATATTTTTTCAGTCCGATCCTCTCTTAACTTTCTTTCTGGGACTCCAGTGATCTAAATATTAGACCTTTTGTTATAATCCCACCTGTCCCTAAACCTCTCTTCACACTATTTCAATCCATTTTCTCTCTGTTCAGATTAGGTTATTTCCATTTTCTATTCTCATGTTCACCAACTCATTCCTATCTCCTTTCCATCCTGTTGTTTGAGAGCACTGAGTTTTTAATTTCAGTTACTATATTTTTTAAAATTTTCATTGTGGTAAAACATACATAAAACTTACCATTTTAACCATTCCTAAGTGTGTGACTTGGTGGCAGTAAGTACATCCACAATGTTTTGGAACCATCCCACATTCATTTCCAGAATTTTTTTTAATTATCCCCAAATCTGTACCCACTAAACAATAACTCTCTATGAATTTGCCTATTCTAGGTACTTCATATAAGTGGAATCACATACTTGTCTCTCTGTGCCTGGCTTATTTCATTTAGCATAATGTTTTCAAATCTCACCCATGTTGCAATATTGCATCAGAATTTCAGCCTTTTTCAAGCCTGAATAATATTCCATTTTATGTACTCACCACATCTTGTTATGCACCAATTGACAGACAGCTAGGTTGCTTCCACCTTTTGGCCATTGAAAATCATGCTGCTATGAACATCAGTGTAAGTATGTGAATTCCTATTTTTAATCTCTTGGGGCTATATCTAGGCGTGGAATAGCTGGATCATGTGGTAATTCTATATTTAACTTTTACAGGAACTGCTAAACTTTTTCCACCACGTCTGCACCATTTTATATTACCACTAACAATGCACAAGGGCTCCAGCTGTTCCACATTACCTGCACTTGTTATTTTGTTTTGATAACAGCAATCCTAAAAGGTATGAAGTGATACCACATTGTGGTTTTGACTTGCATTTTCTCAATGGATCATGAGGTTGACCATCTTTTCATTGCTTACTTGCCATTTGTATATCTTTGGAAAAACGTCTATTCAAGTCCTTTGCCCGCTTTTGAATTGGGTTGTTTTGTTTTTTGATTATTGAGTTGTAAAGTTCTTTATATATTCCCAATATTAATCCCTTATCAGATATATGATTTAGAAATATTTTCTCCTGTGCATTTTTAGACTTTATTTTTTTGAAGTTTTATTTAATTATTTGAGAGAGAAAGAGAGACACGCACACACACATATGCAGGGGGAAGGGGAGGTGGAGGGAGAAGCAGACTCCAGTCTGAGCAGGGAGCCAGATGCGTGGCTTGATCCCAGGTCCCCAGGATCATGACCTGAGCTGAAGGCAGATGCTTAACGGCATGAGGCACCAAGGTGCCCTTACACATTTTTCATTTAGAGTAGTTTTAGGCTTACTGAAAAGTTAATCAGGAAATACAGAGAGTTCCCACATACTCCTCCCCATATGACACAGTTTCCCATCTTATTTATGAATATTGACACTTTAAATAAAGTCCAGAGTTTATATTAGGGTTTACTCTTTGCATTGTAGACTCTACAGATTTTGACAAATGCTTAGTGACATGTATCTACCACCACTGTATCATACAGAATAGCTTCACTTCCCTAAAAAAAACCTGTGCTCCATTCACCCTTCCCACCCTTTCTTCCTTCAAATTCCTGGCAATCAGTGATCTTTCTAATGTCTCTATGTTTTATCTTTTCCAGAAGGCCAAATAGTTGGAATCACGGAGTATGTAACCTTTTTGGTTAGCTTTTCTCACCTAGCAATTTGCTTTCAAGTTTCCTTCATGTCTTTTTGTGACTTGATAGCTCATTTCTTTTTATCAATGAATAATATTCTATTGTATAGATATACCACAATTTATCTATTTACCTACTGAAGAACATCTTGGTTGCTTCCAAAATTTTCACTTGGTTCTTCTTTATATCTTTTATTTCTTTGATGAGATTTCCTAGCTTTGTGCTTGTTTCAAACATGGTCAGAACTGCTTGAAGCATGTATATGATAACGGATCTAAAATCCTTGTGAGATAGTCTCTAATTCACCTCTGTGTTGGCATCTTCTGGTTGTCTTTTCTCATTAAGGTTGAGATATTCCTGATTTTTGAGATAAGAAGTGATTTTTTTCATTGAGATCTGCGCTTGTGTTTTAGTAGGCTTCTTCTCACACTTCCTGTGACTTTAGTTCCAGCTAATAAATGGGAATGCTACTTCTTATTGCCAGGTGAAGGTGGAAGTCCAATTTCTCTACTGTGCCTCTGTTGATACCTGGGGAGGACTGGTGTCCTTGTTACTGTTAGGCAGGGATGGGAGTCAGGGTCCCCACCAGGACTCTGCTGATACACCACAGTAAGGAAGAATACAGGTACCTTGTTACTGTTCCCATGTGTCTTCCATCAACTCTGTGGGTGGGTGGACTTGTTACTGCTAGAAGGTAGTAAAAATTCTGAATCTGCATGTGGTTCCCCCTCTGAAACCACATCAACAAAAAGGAAAGGGGAAACCTGTTACTCTCGGTGAGGGTGGATATCTAGGCTCCTGATGTGGTCTTTGCTGACACTAGGCGGTCGTGAGGGATACTTACTGCCTAGTAGACAATATAGTCTTGGCTCCCCAGCATGCCTTTTTAATATCACCTTGGTGGGATGTGGGGGCTTGCAGGGTGGGCCATAAGGTATGGCTGGGACTCCTTGTCACAGCTTGAGAAGGATGGAAGTCTAGGCTCTTTACTCAGATTTTTCCAGCAGGATTGAGGCTACAATTTTTTTCATGGTGTTTGAACAGGTAGTTATTGCCCTCAAACAGTCTTCATTAGAAACAGATCCATAAATACAGAGAACAAAATGATGGTTGCTAGAGGGGAGGAATATGAGAAAGTGGATGAAGGGGAGTGAGAGGTATAGACTTCCAGTTATGGGATGAATGAATAAGTCATAAAGATGAAGGGTAAAATGTAGGAAATTTAGTCAATAGTATTATAACAGCACTTTTTGATGATGAACACTTTTTCATGTGTCTGATAGGCATTTGTATGTCTTCATTGGAGAAGTGTCTGTTCATGTCTTCTGCCCATTTTTTGACATGATTATCTGTTTTGTATGTGTTGAGTTCATCATCACTAGCCATCAGGGAGATTCAAATTAAAACCACATTGAGATACCACCTCACACCAGTTAGAATGGCCAAAATTAGCAAGACAGGAAACAACGTGTGTTGGAGAGGATGTAGAGAAAGAGGAACCCTCTTACACTGTTGGTGGGAATGCAAGTTGGTACAGCCACTTTGGAGAACAGTGTGAAGATTCCTCAAGAAATTAAAAACAGAGCTTCCCTATGACCCTGCAATTGCACTACTGGGTATTTACCCCAAAGAGACAGATGTAGTGAAAAGAAGGGCCATCTGTACCCCAATGTTTATAGCAACAATGGCCATGGTTGCCAAATGTGGAAAGAACCAAGATGCCCTTCAACAGACGAATGAATAAGGAAGATGTGGTCCATATACACTATGGAGTATTATGCCTCCATCAGAAAGGATGAATACCCAACTTTTGTAGCAACATGGACGGGACTGGAAGAGATTATGCTGAGTGAAATAAGTCAAGCAGAGGGAGTCAATTATCATATGGTTTCACTTATTTGTGGAGCATAACAAATAACATGGAGGACATGGGGAGATGGAGAGGAGAAGGGAGTTGAGGGAAATTGGAAGGGGAGGTGAACCATAAGAGATTATGGACTCTGAAAAACAACCTGAGGGGTTTTCAAGGGGTGGGGGGTAGGAGGTTAGGGGAGTCTGGTGGTGGGTATTAGGGAGGGCACGTATTGCATGGAGCACTGGGTGTGGTGCAAAAACAATGAATACTGTTATGCTGAAATGAAATTTTAAAAATCACAATTAAAAAAATAAATAAATAAATAAATAAAAATTAAAAAAAATAAAAATCACAATAAAAAAAAATTTAAAAACACAGTACTTTTTGGTGACAGATGGCAACTACACTTGTGGTGAGCAGAGCATGAAGTATAGAGTTGTAAAATCACTATGCTATATATCTGAAACTAATGTAATACTGTGTGTCAACTATACTTTAATTTAAAAAATTAAAAATTAAAAAATAATTAGGAGAGAAAAAAGAGGAACTTCACCAGGGAAAAGCCCAGAAGATAACATTTTAAGCAAGGGATCCAAATAAAAATCATTAGTAATGGGACAAATTGAAATTGTGTGCTATTTGATAGGAGGCAATGAAAAGAACCCACCATCACTTCTGTGATATTCCTGTCTGTATTCATTTTGTATCTTAAGCCAACAGTTATGTCACAGTTTCCTGGTATCAGGGATCTGAAGTGGCTTAATTTGGTGATTTTGGTTTAAGGTCTCTCACTAGGTCAAAGGAGTCAGTCAGGGTGACAGTCACCATAGGAAGGTTTAAGTGGGGCTACAGAATCCACTTCCAAACTCACCCAACATACTTGGTAGACCTCAGTTTCTCACTGGCTATTGGCTGTTTCAGTTCCTTTCCAGGTGGGCCTATCTACAGAGCTGCTCACAACATGGAACCTTGCTTCCTATAGAGCATGTGATCCAAGAGATCACTTTATAGCTTAAACACTTCTGCTCTATGCTCTTGGTCACAAAAATCAATTCTGGTACCATGTGCAAGGAAACTGTATTAGAGTGGGAATAAAGGAGGTGGGGCCAATTTGAAGGCTGGTTTCCACACAGCCAAAGGTTCATAACATAAAGATAATCACAACAAACCCAAATCAATAGCCATTCTAGAAAATAATTGGCCTGTATTCTTCAAAGTGTTGTGGTCATGAAAATCAAGGAAGAATGTTCCTGAATGACGAAGATAAAGGGACACAATAGCTAAATGCAATGTGTGATGCTGGATCTCTTTGTTATTGAGGACATTATGGGACAACTGGAAAAAATTTGAATGGGGTTAGAGGATTAGCTGGCAGCAATGTATTCAAGTTCATTTCCTGATTTTTACCAGGTTGTATTGTGATCTTGTAGTAGAGTGTTCTTATTTATAGGAAAGACCCAAATGTTAGGGATATCAGGACATCAGGTCTGCAACTTACTCTCAAATGGCTTGGGATTGTGGGTGGGATATTCTTTGTTCTGTAATTGCAACTTTTAGAGAAGTTGGAGATTGTTTCCAGATTAAAAATATATATAAACTATAAAGACCCAGGACAAAAAAAAAAAAGTGGTCTATATTGCTAGACTGCCCCCTTCCTAGTCCTTTTTTTGTCTGTATCCATTCTAGATGCCAGTTTTTCTAGCAATGACATACATGGAGCAACAGGAAAACCCAGAAATTCACTAACATATCAATTATTGTATGCTGAGGTCCCTAGCCAGTCTTCCTGCTCCTGCCCACCTTTCAGAATGTCCTTATGTTTGTTTTATAACAAAATGTTCAGCATTTTTAGTTGTACTAAGTGGGACAAATAGGGTAAAGTAAGTCTGCTCCGTCTTCCTAAAAGAGGAAATTTCTTTTAATAGCCTTCATTAGTAGCCTTACCTCAGATCAGGCACCAGGAAAACAAGTATCAAACCTCGAACTGGGTTCCAGAGAACTGGGTTCAAATCCTAGCTAACTTGGGAGTCCAGACAAATGCTACCTAGCTCTGTCACTTGTTAGTGAAATATAATTCTATAGCCTCTTGGAATTTTAGCTTCCATGTCTGTAGAATGGGAATCACAGCACTATTTCACAAGGTTGGAATTAAACAAGATTATGTACATAAAAGCACTGGACACAATACTTCCACATAGTTTGCACTCAATTATATCTGAATCTTCATGTATCAAAATGATTAGGATTAAAAATGGAATGATTTTAGACCCATAAAATTCCAATGAACACTGAATTAGTATTTATTCTCCATCTTCTTGTTTTAAAATAGGCCCTCATCTCAAATTAATTCAGGGAAATAAATGTAACCTGTAATTTCAGTGCAGAGATGAATTTATCTTGATTTCTCACTTCTTGTTCTAGCTGGAGAGTATTCTGGTATTTTTCAGCTTCAGAAACTGGAGCCCCTAGACCAAAATCATGTTCTTTGGTGGTAACCTAGTGGAAAAAAATGGGAATGATACAGAGGCATTCAGTTTAAAACAGTTTTGTGATTTTTCACAACTGTCAATGATACTTGGAAATTAATATTCTTAGATATATGATTATTTTTAACTCTGTCTCACCAGCTAAGAGGATTTTCATCAAACTTTACTTTCTTAAAATCCCATGTTATGAAACTTTTTCTGTGTTTTCCAAATATAAAACTACAATATTCAATGTGCTTTTCAAAAAAAAACCAAACATATCCCATCCTATCCCATTTGTAACCACTGTTCTAAGGAAATATGGGTCATCAGTAAATAATGCAGGCTACTTCTAAGCTTGTGTTTACCAATATAATAATTACTAGCTACCTATATATTGCTGCTTTTGTATATTAACAAAAAGGTTTGCTACCCATACCACAAAGGGCTAACGTCCCTAATACAGAAATAACTTGTATAAATAAAAAAGGAGATGAAATGCCCTAATAGAAAAATTGGCAAAGAATATGGATATTTCATAGAAATGGCTTTTAAACAGATTTAAAGATATTCAATCTCACAAATTAAACAACACTGAGATACCATTTTTTAACTGGCAAAGATCAGGAAGTTGGATATATAATTTAACATTGTTATGCATCACTGATGGCAGCATAAATTGATACAATATTTCTGGAGAACAGCTGTACAAGCAACATTACAAATGCACAAAGCTTCTGTATAAATAATTCCACTTTAAGGAAATTTTCCTAAATACATATTTGCACATGTGCAAAATAATGTTAAAATATTTTTCATTTTAGAGTACCCCATTCTGTGCTTTTTTATATAACAATGTATCTCAGAAATTATATAATTTAGGGAAATAATTTGTTCTTTCCCTGAATCAAGGCTGCCTGCTGTTATGTTAAGGAAGAGAGAATTTGCTATAAGAATCCTAAATCTCTCCTGGCAACACAGATGCTATTCTACAAAAACTAGCATTTGGGAAATTACAGGATCAGGATGCCCCAGTCATTGACTTTCTATTATACCCTGTACGACCCACTACTTAGCAGTCTGACAGGCTTATTTTCTTTTTCCCCTCCCTTAAACCAGACATAAATCTGCTTTTCAGTTCTTCATTTCAGCACTTATTGCCTCACCTGGAATTTCAGCACTAAGTCTCACAGAGTATTTCTAACTTATGAATCATTTAGGCCTATATAGGTTAGGCCAAAATCTTAAGTATCTTTTTTTACATAGTTTCTGTTGAAAAATGTGTCCCTATATGCTAACTGAACATTAAAAAAAGCGTTCTTACACATAAACATTTGACTTAGAATAACAGATTCAGATTATACACTATAATAGCACTTTTCAAATCTTACTGAAAATATGAATCACTTATGAATTTTCTTATTCACAGTAGGCCTGAAATACTGCATTTCTAAAAATGCTGCTCAGTAATTCCTTATTTGGCTAGTACAGAGACCACTTTGAATTAGCAAGGATCTCTTCAATTAAAGTTGTAACCTGCCACGCATTCAGAGTTCTTCATAATTTGGTCACCTCCTACTGCTCCAAACTTATCTCCTAGTTGATACCTCCAAGAATACCTCTATAAAAGATAAACTATTCTCCATATTCTTTATACATAGCTTCATATTATCATTAAAGATATACAGTAACTTTTGCTCATGAGCCTTGCCCTTTTCTCCATTTAAAGACTTTTGAGGCTCAGCCTGAATTCCATATTCTCTTAGGACATGTTCTCAATATTCTCCATCAAATAGTGATCACTTCTTCATTGAGACTTCTGTATGTATTGGTTACAGAATAAACTGTGTAGTTATTTTTTTCTTCCAGATAGGTCTTCCTCACACAATTATTTGGATATATTTCTGGGGCACCTGGGTGGCTCAGTGGGTTAAAGCCTCTGCCTTCAGCTCAGGTCATGATCCCAGGGTCTTGGGATCGAGCCCCGCATCGGGCTCTCTGCTCAGCAGGGGAGCCTGCTTCCTCCTCTCTCTCTGCCTGCCTCTCTGCCTACTTGTGATCTCTGTCAAATAGATAAATAAAATCTTTTTTTAAAAAAAGAATATATTTATTGTGTTATGTTAGTCACCATACAGTACTTCAATAGTTTTTGATGTGTTCCATGACTCATTGTTTGCATAGAACACCCAGTGCTCATTACAATACGTACCCTCCTTAATACCCATCACCAGGCTAACACATCCCCCTGTCCACCTCCCCTCTGAAACCCTCAGTTTCTTTCCTGGAGTCTCTCATGGTTCATTTCCCCCTCTGATCTCCCTACCTTCATTTTCCCTTCCTTCTCCTAATGTCCTCCATGTTATTCCTTATGTTCCACATATAAGTGAAACCACATGATAATTGTCTTTCTCCGCTTGACTTATTTCACTTAGCATAATCCCTTCCAGTTCCATCCATGTTGAGGCAAATTGAGGGTATTCATCCTTTCTGATGGCTGAGTAATATTCCATTGTACATATGGACCATATCTTCTTTATCCACTCACCTATTGAAGGGCATCTCATCTCCTCCCAGTTTGGCTACTGTGGATATTGCTGCTATGAACACTGGGGTGCATATGTCCCTTCAGATCACTACAGTTTTATATTTGGGGTAAATACCCAGGAGCGTGATGCTGGATCATAGGGTAATTCTATTTTTAATGTTTTCAGGAACCTCCACACGGTTGTCCAAAGTGACTGTACCAACTTGCATTCCTACCGACAGTGTAACAGGGTTACCCTTTCTCCACATCCTCATCAACATTGTTGTTTCCTGCCTTGTTAATTTTTGCCATTCTAACTGGTGTAAGATGGTATTTCAGTGTGATTTTGATTTGGATTTCCCTGATGGCTAATGATGCTAAACGTTTTTATGTGTCTTTTAGCCATGTATATGTCTTCTTTGGAGAAGTATCTGTTCATGTCTTTTGCCCATTTTTTTTCACTTGATTATTTGTTTTTTGGATGTTGAATTTGAGAAGTTCTTTATAGATCTTGGATACGAGCACTTTTTTAAAAATTTCTTTTCAGCATAACAGTATTCATTGTTTTTGCACCACACCCAGTGCTCCATGCAATACATGCCCTCCTTAATACCCACCATCTGGCTCCCCTAACCTCCCACTCCCCCGCCCCTTCAAAACCCTCAGGTTGTTTTTCAGAGTCCATAGTCTCTCATGGTTCACCTCCCCTTCCAATTTCCCTCAACTCCCTCTCCTCTCCATCTCCCCATGTCCTCCATGTTATTTGTTATGCTCCACAAATAAGTGAAACCATATGATAATTGACTCCCTCTGCTTGACTTATTTCACTCAGCATAATCTCTTCCAGTCCCGTCCATGTTGCTACAAAAGTTGGGTATTCATCCTTTCTGATGGAGGCATAATACTCCATAGTGTATATGGACCACATCTTCCTTATTCATTCGTCTGTTGAAGGGCATCTTGGTTCTTTCCACATTTGGCGACCGTGGCCATTGTTGCTATAAACATTAGGGTACAGATGGCCCTTCTTTTCACTACATCTGTCTCTTTGGGGTAAATACCCAGTAGTGCAATTGCAGGGTCATAGGGAAGCTCTATTTTTAATTTCTTGAGGAATCTCAACACTGTTCTCCAAAGTGGCTGTACCAACTTGCATTCCCACCAACAGTGTAAGAGGGTTCCCCTTTCTCCATATCCTTTCCAACACACGTTGTTTCCTGTCTTGCTAATTTTGGCCATTCTAACTGGTGTGAGGTGATATCTCAATGTGGTTTTAATTTGAATCTCCCTAATGGCTAGTGATGATGAACATTTTTTCATGTGTCTGATAGCCATTTATCTGTAGTGTCATTTGGAGATATTTTCTCCTAGTCCGTGGGTTGCCTCTTTGTTTTGTTGACTATTTCCTCTGCTGTGCAGAAGGTTTTTATCTTGCTGAAGTCCCAAAAGTTCATTTTTGCTTTTGTTTACCTTGCCTTTGGAAATGTATCTTGAAAGATGTTGTTGTGGCTGATGTCAAAGAGGTTACCGCCTATGTTCTCCTCTAGGATTTTGATGGATTCCTGTCTCACATTGAGGTCTTTCATCCATTTAGAGTTTATCTTTGTGTATGGTGGAAGAGAATGGTCGAGTTTCATTCTTCTGGATATAGCTGTCCAATTTTCCCAGTACCATTTATTGAAGAGACTGTCTTTTTTCCATCGGATATTCTTTCCTGCTTTGTCGAAGATTAGTTGACCGTAGAGTTGAGGGTCCATATCTGGGCTCTCTATTCTGTTCCATTTATCTATGTGTCTTTTTGTGCCAGTATCATACTGTCTTGGTGATCACAGCTCTGTAATATAGCTTGAAATAAGGCAATGTGATGCAATCAGCTTTGTTTTTCTTTTTCAACATTTCCTTGGTGATTTGGGGTCTTTTCTGGTGCCATACAAATTTTAGAACTTTTTGTTCCAGCTCTTTGAAAAATGCCATTGGTATTTTGATCATGATGGAGTTGAAAGTGTAGATTGCTCTGGGCAGCATAGACATTTTAACAATATTAGTTCTTCCAGTCCATGAGCATGGAATGTTTTCCCATCTTTTTGTGTTTTCTTCAATTTCTTTCCTAAGTGTTCCGTAGTTCCTACATCCTTTACCTCCTTCGTTAGGTTTATTCCAAGGTATCTTATGGTTTTAGATGCTATTGTAAATGGAATCGATTCCCTAATTTCTCTTTCTACAGTTACATCATTAGTATATAGAAAAGCAACTGATTTCTGTGCACTAATTTTGTATCCTGCCACATTACTGAATTGCCATATGAGTTCTAGTAATTTGGGGGTGGAGTTTTTTGGGTTTTTCACATAAAGTATCATGTCATTGGCAAAGAGAGAGAGTTTTACTTCTCTTTGCCAATCTGGATACCTTTTCTTTCTTTTTGTTGTCTGATTGCTAATGTTAGGACTTCTAGCACTATGTTGAACAATAGTGGTAAGAATGGGTATCCTTGTCATGTTTCTGATCTTAAGGGAAAAGCTGATATTTGCTGTGGGCTTTTCATAGTTGGTTTTTAAGAAATTGAGGACTGTTCCCTCTATTCCTACACTCTGAAGAGTTTTAATCAGGAAAGAATGCAATATTTTGTCAAATGTATTTTCTGCATCAAATGAGAGGATCGTGTGGTTCTTGTCTTTTCTTTTATTAATGTGTTCTATCACACTGATTGATTTGTGACTGTTGAACCACGCTTGCATCCCAGGAATAAATACCACCTGGTCCTGATGGACAATCCTTTTAATGTACTGTTGGATCCAACTGGTTAGGATCTTGTTGAGAATTCTGGCATCCATATTCATCAGGACTATTGGTCTGTAATTCTCCTTTTTGATAGGGTCCTTGCCTGGTTTTAGGGTTAAGGTAATGCTGGCCTCATAGACTGAGTTTGGAAGTTTTCCTTCTGTTTCTATTTTTTGAAACAACTTCAAGAGAATAGGCATTATTTCTTCTTTAAATGTTTGGTAGAATTCCCCTGGGAATTCATTAGGCCCTGGACTCGTTTTATTTGGGGGGGGGGGTTGATCATTGGTTCAATTTCATTACTGGTTATTGGGCTATGCAGATTGCCAATTTCTTCCTGTTTCAGTCTTGATAGTTTCTAGGTTTTCAGGAAGGCATCCATTACTTCCATGTTGCTTAATTTATTGGCATATAGTTGTTGATAATAATTTCTAATAATGGTCTTTAGCTGCCAAGTGTTTGAATTTCTTCCAAAATTTTTTCTTGTGATTGAGTTCCAGTTTCAAAGTATTGTGGTCTAAGAATATGCAGGGAATAACCTCAAATCTTTTGGTATCGCTTCTGACCTGATTTGTGACCCAGTATGTTATCTATTCTGGAGATAGTTCCATGCATGTCTGAGAAGAATCAGTATTCTGTTGTTTTAAGGTGTATATATCTGTATATATCTATGAAGTCCATCTGGTCCAGTGTGTCATTCAAAGCTCTTGTTTCTTTGTTGATCTTCTGCTTTGATGATCTGTGTATTTCTGAGAGTGGAGTGTTGAGGTCTCCTACTATTAAAGTATTATTACCAATGGTTATTTTGGTTAACAGCTGTCTTATGTAGTTGGCTGCTCCCATGTTGGGGGCATAGATATTTACAATTGTTAGATCTTCTTGTTGGACAGATCATTTAAGAATTATAGTGTTCTTCTGTATCTCTTCCTACAGTCTTTAGCTTAAAATCTAATTTGTCTGATATGAGAATTGCTACCCCAGCTTTCTTTTGAGGTCCATTGGCATGTAAAATGGTTCTCCATCCCCTCACTTTCAGTCTGGATGTATCTTTAGATTCAAAATGAGTCTCTTCTAGACAGCATATTGATGGGATATGTCTTTTTATCCAACCTACAACTCTGTGCCATTTCATGGGAGCATTTAGGCCATTCACAGTGAGAGTATTATTGACAGATAAGATTTTATTGCCATGATGTTGCCTTGAAGTCCCTGTTTCTATAGATTGTCTCTGTAAATTTCTGGCCTACATTACTCTTCAGGTCTTTCTTCTTTTATAGAACTTCCCTTAATATTTCTTGCAGGGCCGGTTTGTGGTCACATATTCCTTCAGTTTCTGCCAGTCTTGGAAGTTCCTTGTCTTTCCATCCATTTCTGAATGACAGCCTTGCTGGGTAAAGTATCCTTGCCTGCATGTTCTTCTCATTTACTACCCTGAATATGTCTTGCCAGTCCTTTCTGGCTTGCCAGGTCTCTGTGGATAGGTCTGATGTTATTCTGATATTCCTCCCTCTATACATAAGAAATCTCTTTCCCCTAGCCACTTTCAAGATTGTTTCCTTGAATGTAAGATTTGTGACTTGTACTATTATATGTCAGGGTATTTGTCTGTTCTCTTTGATCTTAGGAAGGGTCCTCCACGCCCCTTAGACACGAAAGCTTGTTTTCATCCCCAGATTAGGTAATTTCTCAGCTACAATTTGCTCAAATATATCTTCTACACCACTCTCTCTCCACCTCCTTCAAGGATCTCAATAATTCTGACACTGGAACATTTCATGGCATCATTAATCTCTCTCAGTGTGATCTCTTGGGCTTTAATATGTTTTTCCCAGACCTCCTCAGTTTTCTTCTTTTCTATCATCTTATCTTCCAGCTCACTAATTCGTTCTCCTGCCTTGTTTACCCTGGCAGTCAGAATATCCAATTTAGACTGCATGTCATTCATAGCATTTTTAAGTTCCACCTGATTAGATCTCATTTCTGCCCTTAGAGATTCTATATCGTCGCTCGTATTTTTCTCAAGCGTAGATATCGACTTCATAATTGTTACTCTGAAATCTATTTCTGACATCTTGCTTATATCCATCTCCATTAGGTCTGTAGCAGAGGACATTGTCTCTGATTCTTTTCTTTGTTG